>CABHPP010001514.1:28353-42952 GCA_902168425.1 Peromyscus attwateri | reverse complement strand
TTGACCAACAGAATGCCAGCTTCATGCCTGGTTTTATTTTCTAAATAGCTAGAAATAGGATGGTTGAACTTTAGGGCTCCTCCTCTGCCTGATGGACTTCACTGAGCCCCAGTTTATGCCAAAATTTTATAGGTCTGACCAGAATGAGCATGCAACTGGCCTGAGTAACTAGCACCCTAGCACAAGTGTTTTGGCCCCTGCTTTCAAGGACTCTCACTAGTCCTGAAAAAGATGTGGAACCTTCTTGGAACCACCTCTTAATTGCATCCAGCTATACCTTGGATCTAGGGCACCTCTTCACATGTTACTACGATAAAGAACAGTTGAGTATCCAACACAACTCACAGTTGAGGTCCTTCACCTTAGGACTTGTAGTCTAACCATTTGAACTTGTTAGCATGTGGCAAAGCCAGTTTGGCAAAACCACTATGGTCCACAGGACCATGTGAAGCAATGCACGTCTAACTCTGCATGATAGTTAGCAATGGGCATCTACTAGGTCCTGATTTTCCTTTCTCATCAGTGAACATCCAGTGTTTTACCACCACAAACTGTACAACGAGCATCTATCCACTTGTCCCTTAGGAGCTGTTGTGGAGTCAAATGTTTAAGTCATAGGGAAACAATACATATATGTAATTTGCCTGCATTGTTTCCGACCGTTCTATGAAAATTTGCCTCCCTACCTGAAGCTGAGTGACCTGGGATGGATCAGGTGACTCATGCTGAACAAATTTGGCTCCATCTGGAAAGAGAGTTCATCCAACCATCTGACATGGGAGCTGAAGTTGTAAGAGCTCTGCTGGTGGCCCGTTTCTATCATCTATGCTTAGAGCAGCAGAGAGAGTGGGGTTCTTATCATGGCTTGAATGTGAAATGGCCCCCAGGATTTGCATTTTAAGCACTTGGTTCAAAGGTGGTGGCACTATTTTGGGAGATTGTGCGGCCTGGTTGGTGGCGGTGAGTCACTAGGGTTATACTCCAGCCCTGCTTACTTCTCGTTCTCTCAGCTGTCACCTCACACCCCCACTGTCACAGACTGAGCCGTCTCCAGTTACCGTGCCTTCTCCACCGGGATGCACTGCAGGTCTGGAACCGTGAGCCAACATACAGCCTCCTTCCGTTAAGTTACTTCTGTCAGGTGTTTTGTGGAAGCAACGAGAAAAGCAGCTCACACAGCCTGAGGGAAGAGACTATAGTCTCCCCTGAGAGACAGAGAGAAGAAACTGCCATGGACTAGCTGTCCTGATTCCTTCATCCTAGGGTTTGAGTTCCGTTTTACTGACTTACTTCTTGCTATTAATTCTACAAGATATTCTTATATAGCCACACCCCAAATCAAGATGTAGTGAATTTCTTTTAGCTGTGATAAAAAAATCCTTTTAACATAAAAGCAACGACTCCTCCTAAAAATCAATAGCACAGACCCAAACATGATCTGAATGTTCTTGGAAGTTTTAATGCAACTTATGTCTTAGAAATTGTTTTGAGGCAATTATTTTCATTTTGACTGAAAACCAATTGTTATTCATTGCTTTTCTCATGAGAGATGAGACTCTTCTCATGTATGTGACAGACACCACTACCCATAAAAAGACATTAAATAATATCCAGCTTGTATGAAGACAATTCTTTCACTGTGTGACTTTCAAAGAGTCTGGCTGGCATCATGTAGGCATAAGAACAACCACCATTGTCCTATTTAAGTGTCTTCTATATTACTTTATACTACTCTTCTGTCAATCAACTCTTCACTTGAGTGCCTTTCCCTGTGTTTGAATGGTGTACATTCAGAGTAGGGTATCATGGGTTTTTCACACTGTCATTTCATAAGGCTAGTTTCAAAAGAGCTTGGTCCTCTTGTGGAATTCCTAACAGCGAGAACAGGGGCTGTCTCCAACTCTTTTACTTGCTTTTGGGACCCCTCTCCTCATACTGGATTGCTTTGCCCAGCCTCAATACATGGGGAGGTGCTTAGTCTTACTGCAACTTGATATGCCATGTTTTGTTGATACTCATGGGAGATGTGCCCTTTCCTAAACAAAAATGGAGGAGGGGGGGTTGGGGGGGTGGGGAAGGGGGGGGCCGGGGGGGAAGGGACTGGGAGGAGAGGTGGGAGGGGAAACTGCAGCAAGGCTTATAAATAAATAAACAAATAAATAAACTTATAAAAAAGAATGTCTCACTGAGTTCTGGAGTAAAATGCAGTGTTGGGTCAAAAACATGGGAGTTTGTGGGGTGAACACTACTGAAATGCCTTCCTTTGGGGCTGAAGAGGTGGTTCAGTTGTAAAGTACTTACTGTACAAGTGTGAGGATCCCAGAAGCCAAGTGAAAAGCCTGCTGTAGTCATGCATCTATAATCCCAGTTACAGAGGCAGATGGATTCCCAGGGTTTGCTGGCCACCTCATCTAGCTGAGAGGACATGCTTCAGGTCAGTAAGAAATTCTGTCTCATGGGAATAATACAAAGAGTAACAGATCAGGTTGTCTGGCTTCCTCATCTGGCCTTAGCACTCAGGTGCAGGGGCACCTCTCCACAAGCATGTGTGAATACCACATGCACACAGGCATGTGCATGTGCATGCACATGCATGCACCCATGCATGAATGCACACGTGTGCATGCACTTGCCTTTATCACGAAAAAGTATTTGAAGCGTAGTAGAAAGAAATATCTAATGCAGAACAAGGAAACGCAATTGATAAAATGCCAAGTGAAAACACTAAAGGTAAATGCCACTGTTTTTGTGGTTTTAGTAAGAAAATGTCACCTCCATTTCAAGTTGGTTGTCAGATCTTTTCAGTTTCATTGGGGGCATTCCCCCCCTCCCCCGGGAACCCTCCCCCATCTCTGAGTTATTTCACCTTTTACATAGTTGTCGCCCAACACTTTTGGCATTCTCTTCTTTCCCATTTTGTTCTTCTTGGTTCATTGCCCATCTGTTGTGCATCTCAGATAAAACACGGTGAAAATTTAGATTTATGAAAAAGGAAAATGAGAATCAGGTGGTTTACAGTTCAGGAAAACAGATTCTTAGTGGCAGGAATGTACCCAGGTCACAGGGGAAGGCAAAATATACAGCGATGCTTAGGAGTGATAGCAAATGGCTCTCCTTTCGTTTGAACATTTGTCGGATCAGCAAGCAAGCTTGAGGTTCCAGGAAGCAGTAGCCAAGATCTGTGAGTTTGCCGCAAAGAATCTTAACTTATTTCAGTTTGTAAGCGCTTGCTTTTCCCATGAAGATAAAAGGCAGAGTTTCAAAGCCGCAGTTCCTTCGCTCCTGGGAAATGTTCGTAGATTCATAGCTTTGTTACAAACTTTTAACTTCTTTCTCTTGCCTGAACAAATGAATTGCTAGAGTCACACCACATGCTTACATTTTTTTTTTGTTTTAACCTCTTTTCCTCATTTAAACTATGAAGTAAGTCAGATTAACTGGAGGAGGACCTGCAATGCCTGGTTCCCAGGTTCTGGGAAGCCTCTCTTCCACGGCTTTGGACTTGTGTTTTCTCACTGTGAACAGAACTCATTGTCTGTAAGCAGAAACCCCTGGAGAAAGACATGTGGCTACCTGCCAGCTGCCAGGCCTGCCTTCCTTTCTGAGAGTGGCCTTTCAAAGGAGTTTAGGATTGGAGCCCCTGGAAATAGTTTCCTCAAGAGCTGAAGTTAAAAGCTGTCAAAATATGGGCACACATGCGCCTTGATCAATCTAGAGATTCAAGAAAATTAATTTCTAGGGACCCCACCCTCCTATCTACAGACTTCACTATAGTTCACACACTTATATCACCTGCTTGGTTCCCATGGCAACTTTGTAGAGTCTCACTTAGAAGAAAAATAACTGGACACACCCCAGGCCATCCATGAATCCATCTGTGCATCCATCCTACCCATCCACCCATTCATCCATCCATCCATCCATCCATCCATCCATCCATCTATCCATTCCATCCATCCACCCACCCATCCATCCATCCATCCATCCATCCACAAAAGTTTATTTCTACCTTCTATATCCTAGGCACCATGTTACATGCTGAGGATGTAATATCAACAAAATGTTCTGGGATCTGCCAGGGATTTTGGATTCTGGTGCAAAAGACAGACATTATTTTAACTTACTGAAGGACTGTGTGATAAGGAACACTCACAAACATATTTGAGTCCTGTAAGGAAGGAAGTGCTCTGGACAAGAAGCAGGAACACAGTCAGGAAGAGTCTCCCCAGTAGGATCTGAAGCACTTCAGGGTTAATGGTGACAGGAAGGAGGAAGGTACTACAGATGGAGGGCCCAGCAAATGGAAGGCTATGGGAGAATGGGACACCACTGACCTTTCATGACCAAAGCTCAGTTGGAGCTGCTGAACACACAAACACACACATACACACACACAGGCACGCATAGAGGCACACACACATGCACATGGTGTGCATGTAAATGTGTGTGTGGTGTGTGTGCATAAAATGTTAGATGAGGTGTATATGGACATCTCTTTGAGAGCCCAGAGATCAATTAAGGTTTTTGTTCTTATTCTAAGGGCCATGGGAAACGATTGTCAAGTTTGAGAACGCAGTGCTGTGACAGATGTTTCATAAGGACATTTCTGGATGCTGAGTGGAAATGGATATCTGGAGGTAAGAGGATCAGAGTGCTAAGGAGAAGGAAGATGGTGGCTTTGGATCAAAATGGAGCTTGGGACATGGAAAATGAGTTAGCACAGGCAGGAGGCTGGCAATAAAATTGATAGTCCTAGCAATAGATGGAACTTGAGGGTGAGGGCAGGCAGGGCAGATGTCAAGAATGATCCCTTGATTTCCTTCTGGCGGTGTGACAGGAGGAGGCCTGTGAGATGGATTATTATATAGGAGTGAAACTCCACTGCATCTTGGTCATCAGGGATGACACTGCCCTCTGTCTGACTACGTTTCATTTCAAACTCTGTCTGCACTGAATTACAGCTTGAGAAACATGATGCAGTGCAGATGTTTTCAAAAGTGACAGGTAAAAGGAGCAATCCCATTCTCCCAGGCACTGTGTGCCAGGCGGAGCTGAGGGCCAGACTTCCAATGGCAGAGAACATTAGACCATATCACTACCCAGTGAGGAAGTAGAGGTGAGAAGGTGCTGATGGATTGTAACTACTTTATTATTTTGGTTTTGTAAGTATTTTGAGAATACAACAAAGCTCTGGTGGGTGAGCACAGGGTTAAGGTGGTACCCTAAGGTAGGATTTTCTTCGGAATGGTGATTTAAGTCAATACTAATTATTACTTAGCAATGAGAAATGAAAATGTTCCAGGTGGAGGACTTTAACCTTTTAAAGGTCCCAAGGCATGGAAAATATGAGGGGTCTATGAGTTCTTTTTCTACTTTATGACTGTCAGGGGCTGGCAGGACACTCAGGTGAGGACAAGTCCTGGCGGATAAGTGCTTGTGGCTTCCTTTAAAAGACATTTAAAAGATGTTTTTAGCCTAGATCTCCATTCCTTAGAGCTCAATGGAGATAAGAGAAACAATTAGAAGAGGCATGGTGCAAGGAAGGGAGATTGTCCGGGGAAGGCAGGAGGAGCTGCAGGCTGCTGGGGGGGAAGAGGGTGTAATGCAGGCCAAGGTGTCCCACGGGTGAGGGAAGCTGGGCAGATGTGACGGCGGGCGGGCTGCACGTGTGGACAGTCACTCACACCCCAGGCACGAGCGAGCGAGCGAGAGAGAGAGAGAGAGAGAGAGAGAGAGAGAGAGAGAGAGAGAGAGAGAGAGAGAGTGGGGGAGAAGGAAAGAGAGGGAAAGAGAGGGGGAAAAGGGTAGAGGAGAGGGGGCGAGGGTGCACATCTCATGGCGGGGAAGGGAGAAAGGGCAGAAGAGAGAGAAGAAGGGAAGGGTTTTTCCTTTAAAAAAAAAAAAGAGGCTTTTACATTAGATGCAGGGCGGCCCCAAGGGTAGGTTCAAAATACTAACATTCCTCCATTTTGATTATTATAAAAAGTTGAGTGTTGATAGTAAGTGTGTGGGAAGGGGATGAGGGCACCGACTTTTCAAGACCCGTGGGACACCTTGGCCTGGCCAGCCCGGGCCTTCTGTGCCATATCATTACAGAGGGAAAGGGAGCTGCAGGCTGGGGGAAGTAAGGAGGGTTGACTTCAGGAAGAAATCTCTTCATTGTCTGACTCAAGCCCTGATTCACCTTTCACTTTGCACTTGACTCCATGGTCTGGGCTAGCTTTCCTAGACCAGCCCCTGGTTCCCCTTTGGTCCTGAACCTACTCTGTGACAAGGCTTCCAGAAAGAGGACCACATGAGAACAGCTTTTCCAAGCTGGCTGTGAGACTATTGGCTCCTATCAACTGCCGTCTCCAGAGCACATGGCTGTCACCCTTGTTCCGGATGAGATGGAGAGATAGGATGCCACCATGGAACACTCTGTGGATCATGTACCTTTCCCGACTGCTGTTCTAGCAAATGTTTTGTTTTGAAGATCCTCTATGATTCCTTCTCTTCTGCTCTTTGTCCTCCTCCTCCCCCACCTCTTCCCTGTGTTTTTCTTCCTGCTCCTTTCCAGCCCCCGTGCTCTGCCTCATCAGAGTGCTCTTTCCTCATGGTGCATGCTCCTTCTACAAGCTATAAGCAAAGATGCTCCACACGGAGCCGTCTGATTTAATGACCTCAAGGGCCAAAGTGTTAAGGAGCATTTAAACCATCCCCATTTTCTAGATACATGGAGCTGTATATTAATTTGAGGTACTTCCTTAGAATCAGATTACTTATTTCTTAGGCCAGTGGCTATTGAGGTCATTTGAGATGTGAGCATGTCCCGAGATAGGTAGCTCCCTCTTGGGTGGCTCTGGGACAGTGTGGTATATTGCATCTCATCTTGGAGATGCAATAATCTCTTACTTGTTCACTTCTGCTCCCATAGCTATCCAAGCAATTGCTTCTCTGTGTCTGAGGATAGTAAAACATAAGTTGCTTTTAAATTTGTTTTGATATAATTTGGGCATTTGGTTTTATGAATTATTATGTATGCACGTATAGATGAGTTATGTGTGTATATGTGTAGGTGAGTGTGTATATGTATAGGTGAGTGTGTGTGCACATGTAGTGAATGTGAATATGTGTAGATGAGTGTGTGTGTGTCTGTGTGTGTGTGTGTCTGTGTGTGTGTGTGGTGTCTGTGTGTGTGTGTGTGTGTGTGTGTGTGTGTGTGTCTGTGTTTGGTATGTTGAGGGAGTGAGGACAAGGCAGAGGAAACACAGTACAATGTCACTAGCACAGTACATGGAGTTTGGAACACAAAAGTCAGAATGGCTGACCTAGACTACCCATATAGCCTTGTGTACATCACTCCTCAGCCCTAGCCTCGGTGTCTTCACTTGGGAGACAGAAATGTCCTATTTTGGTGGAAGTTCTGGTTTAACAGTATGAACACATCATTCATGCTTGTGAGGAGATTCTTCTGTTCTGAACCCCTGCTCCTTACACGGTTCATATTCTGTCTGTTTGCTCATGGGATCTGGCATGCCTGACTTGCTGGGCGAGAGTCAGTTATTGGGGAGCACATGTAGAAGTGGGGGAACAGCACAGAGGACTTCCCATCATCTAATGGTGACTTCTAGATAAGGTTGAGCATTCCAATGAGTGTCTTTGAATAACTAAGGACTGTGCTGAACCACTGAAGATGAATCTGCAGTAGAGCAGTTTGGGAAGAAACAGGTAATTAAGTCTTTTGTAGAACTGCTTTTTTAAAATGCTCATACATTTAGAAAAACAGGGGAAGGGCTGAAGAGATGGCTCGGCGTTCAAGAGCACATACTGTTCTCGCAGAGGACCTGAGTTCAGTTCCCAGCACCCGTGTTGGATGACTCACAACCTGGAACTTCAGCTCTGTAGGATCAGAGGCCATGTTTATAGGTACTGGCACTTAAGTGCACATACCACCGCCCCTGTACATACTCACAAATAATAAAAAAAGTAAACATGCAGGAAGAATGTTGTGGATGATTTTCCATTTCCAATAGCATAACATGGAGAATTTACTTTTTTATTCACTTCTAACCGATTTGAACAAACTTCTTTGAATGTGGTAATGGTAAGCTCAGACTTCATAGAACTGCTGACTCTACAGCACAATTCAAAGGGACTTCATGTATGTGTATATGTGTGTATGTATGTATGTATGTGTGTGTATGTATGTGTGTATGTGTATATATGTATGTGTGTATGTATGTATGTATATGTGTGTATGTATGTATGTGTATGTATGTGTGTATGTGTATGTATGTGTGTGTATGTATGTGTATATGTATGTATGTGTGTGTGCATATGTGTATCCTGAGAAGGGGTTTCTCTGTGTAGCCCTGGCTGTCCCGAAACTCACTCTGTGGACCAGGTTGGCCTCCAACTCAAAGATCTGCCTGCTTTAAAGGTGTCACCACTGTCTGGCTTTTTTTGTTGTTGTTGTTGTTATTGTCTTTTTTTTTAAACAGAAGGCTGCTGTGGGCAAGAGTCACTGTCCACGCTCTTGTAGAGACACTGACTCTGATTTCCTTGCGCTTTCATCTGCCTGGAACACACACATTGATGAACGAGTCAAGACAAATTCTTCAGTGCCAACAGCTGTAATGCAACCTGCACCATGCATCTGTATGATGATAACAGGTCTGCTGCCCACCTTGGTTTACTGATTCTAACATTCACTGTTACTGAGTGATGAATGAACAGCACACAGATGTGAGTTATGCTGGCTGAGACATCCCAGCAACAGAGAGTACAGTTTGGAGATGGAGACTGAGTTGAACTAACAATAAGAAAGACTCTGGCTTTTGTTATACCCTCATCTCTAGGCCCGCTAGGGACTTAGAGTTCCTATTGCTGTGTTAAAACACTGTGACCATAAGCAAGTTGGGGAAGAAGGGTTAGGTTGCTTACATTTCTGTGTCACAGTCCATCACTGAAGGAGGGCAGGGCAGGAACTCAAGGCAGGAAAGTAGAGACAGGAGCTGAAGCAGAGGCCACAGAGGAGTGCTGCTTACTGGGTTGCTCCTCGTAGACTGCTCACAGGCATTGTGTAAAGCACCAGGATTCCTAGAGGGCAGATAGGTATTACTGGACTGTTATGAATGCAGATCACTAGTGATCTGAATGCGAATGACCCTCATAGATCCTTATATTTGGGTATTCGATCCCCAGTTGGTGGAACTATTTCAGAGGGATTAGGAGGTGTAGCCTTGTTAGAGCAGGTGTGTCACTAGGTTTGGGATCTCAAGAGACACACCCTATTCCCAGTGTGTCCTCTCTGCCTCCTGATGAGGGATTAAGATGTGAGACATCAGCTGTTCCTGTTGCCATGTCTTCGTTCCACCATCATGGACCTTAACCCTCTGAAACTGTAAGCTCAATTAAACACTTTGTTTTGTAAGTTACTGTGGCCAAGGGTATTTTATCACAGCAATAGACAAGTAACTAAGACAGAGGCTGACATGCGTGCAAATTAGTCAAATAGCTGTAAGTTGTAACATGTGAGAGACTGTATATTGAAGGGGATTTGGATTTCAATTTCAGTGTAAAGAGATGACATTTATAAAGCTTTTGAAGGAAATATTGAGACAATACTATAGGTTGGAGATTTTAATTTTGCTAGTGAGTTAAGACTGGATTGTAGAATAGGACAGCTAATAGGCCTACTCAAATACACTTAACATTATTAGTCATTAGAGAATGCAAATCAAAGCTACAATGAGCGATCACAGGGAACTATCACTTCCCATTTACTAGGGAGGCTGTGACAAAATGATAGGAATAATAAGTGTGAACAAGGATGTGAAGCACTTGCTGGTAAGATTGTAAAATTGAGGAGCTGCTTTGGAAACAGACAGGCTCTCACACCATTAAGTTTATCTCAAGTCCCAGCAATTCTCCTAGACACGTATCTGTGAGAATGAGGTAATTGTACATGAATGTTAATAGCAGTGTTACTCATCACACGTAAATAGATACAAACTAAATGACCATTGGTTGACAGTTGATAAGTGGAATGTTATACATGGAACGACCACCACAATGGGATACTATCCAGTCATAAAAGGAGGAAGAAATCCTATTACATCTACAAGTTAGATGAACCTTGAAGACATTAGTGAAAGAATGAAATCGAGAATGAAGAAAACCAGCTAGAAATGACAACGTATAATGTGGTAACTTATAGCCAGTAAAGGGGTTGGTAACAGGATCCAGGAGAGGTGAGGTGCACTCTCTGGAGAACTCTGACTTAGACTGTCTTCCAGCATCCAGGATCACCAGGAACCAAGAAGCCTGGCGTGTCTGGATCTCGGGTCTTAAGGGCTCCTGTCTTGGCCCCACCCCAGGGGCAGGTCATAGGTAGGTGTGGCATTACCAGAAGCCTCACTAGGGGTAGTACTTTCAGGTCAAAGCTGGAACAGCTACCCACTACAAATGGTAGGACTCCTTTTATAGGAAATACCCAGATAGGCAACTCCATGCAGACAAAAGGTAGACTGGAATTTGTTGTGGTCTTGGGGGGGAGATGAGGGATGAGTACTAATGAACTTGAGTTTTCTTTGGAGGAAAGGAAGAAAAGGTTTTGGAATTGGATACTGGTGATGATTACAAGACTTTGTGAATATATTCAAAACTGAGGCACACACCAAAATGAGTGAACTTGGTGGTGTGGGTATTATATCTCATTGAAGATGTTAAGAAGTTCCCCCCAATTTCCTATTTTCCCCTTCATAGCACCTGTGTCCTCCTATCTCCCTCTCCACAGCTACCTTTCACTACCCCCACAATCCCATTTGATCCTGGTTTCTGTGGTTACCACATGTTATAAACTCACATGCAAAGACTCAGAGCTACAATCCACAAATGAGAGAAGCCTTGACATTTGATTTTTCTGGGTCTGCATTACTTCACCCAGTGTAACATTTTCTGCTTTTAACCATTTACCTGCAAATTTCATGATTTAATTGTTCCTTTACAGCTGAGTAGAATTCCATTGCACATAAGTAGCACATTTTCAATACTCACTCATCAGTCGAAGAACATTTAGATTGTTTCCATTTCCTAGCTATTGTGGATAGAATAGACTTGGCAATGGCTGAGCAAGTATCTGTGGAGTAGGATGTTGAGTCCTTCTGGCATATGTCAAGGAGTGCATTTGGATCACATAGCACTTTTACATTTTTTTTTCCTTTGAGAGTTCTATATACTGATGTTTTCATGGTGGCTGCACCAGCTTGTAATCCTACCAACAGCGAATGAGGGCTCCTTTTCCCCACATCCCTACCAGCATTTTCTGTCAGTTGTTTCCTTGATCTTGGCCTTCCTGGCTGGGGAAAGATGAAATCTCAATGTAGTTTTATTTTGCGTTCCCCTGACTGCCCTGGCACTTGTGAGGAACGTGTGTGTTGGACACATGAGTCCTGACCATCAGGATGCCTCTGTAGCTCTCTGTTTCTTCACAATAGCCACAGATCTACTTGCCATTTTGTTGAAATAGCTTTATGCTTTCATTTCTCCCTGATGCCACCCAGGCCCTGCACTATTTCTCTTTTCCTTCTCTTTATATCTGCAAAAGAATTCACTAACTCTACCTCCTCCTTGAGGCTCAGCTGACTGACCCTGTAATACACGGCTCATGTCTTATTTGAGCTAACACCTGTGCCTTCTGCCCCTGCAAGATCTTGACATGTATCTCAAAGAACCGCCCTGAATTCTCTTCTTATCCTTCCCTCTATTCCGCCTCCCTTCCTTCCACCCCCTTCCATTCCTTCCCCTCTTTCTTTCCAGCTTCTGTTTCTTTCTTTTCCCATCTCTGTTTGACAACCAAAAGAAAAAGTCCCTAGATTTCCCTCTCCCAGCCGATCTCTCTAAATCTCTTCACACTTGCTGTCTTAGGTCAGCTGTGTGACATGCACGACTCCAGCAGAGGTCCATCCGGTTTTCATTACCATGTTCCCCTCTCTCTTTCTGGGACTTCAGTTTTGCTGACAACTTTCAGCAGGATGTAGCAAGCAAATTTTGAGTACCATCTGTGGGCTGAGCCTTGGACTCCAGGCATATATAGCAAGGAGTGAAATAATCTATAGATTTTGATGTTATATATGATTAGAGAATAGCAAGTACCCTATAGAGACTTAAATTAGGTGATGCAAGGATCAGTGACAGGGAATATACAAGGTGGGCAGGGAAAAACCTATGAACAAATTGTATCTAAATCGTGCTCTAAATGGCTGGAAGAACCCAAAAGCTATCCCTGCAGAGGGAAGAGTTCATGCATGTACTCCCGTCAGAAGGTGCCTGGAGAGCTCAGTGGCTTAGTGTCTAGCGTGGCTGCAGTTCAAGAGGTACAGAAAGAAGACGCACATGCGCAGGCCAAGAGCTGGCAGGGACTCCATCTTCCGAGGCTGGCCCATTACTACCCAGCCTTGAGGTTCGTCGGATTGCAAGTGGGAGGCACTGGAAGCAATTTGACTCATGCTCTAGTGTGAAAATGGTTTGTAATTTGGGAATTTCAAGGGTTGCTATTTTATTTTCTCTATATTTTGACAATAAAGAAAGTAATATAGTCCAGAAAAGCCAGAAGGGAAAGTAGAGAGTGATAAAAGGTGAGTTGAAGGCTCTTCACTCTAGCTGAGCATCGACATGCTAAACATACTCAGCACTGAGTTTCAAAGGGGAAGGCATGATCTAAGGGTGCCACTGCCAGCCATTGCACATCAATTTTGTGGCCTTTGTTTCTGCATGCTCATGCTCAAATTCCAGCTTATGGGCAAACGGAATGGATTCTTTTTTTTTTTTTTCCCTTAATCAGGATGTATGTCAGAGATTTCCTGTTTCTTCCCAGAAAAGAATGTATGCCTCCTAATGGATTGATTGAAACCCTGTTTTCAGAGAATCAGAGAAGCATCTCATCACACATCCCAGCCAGAATCTGAGAGGAGGTTTGGGAAGAAACTATGTAATTTCAGTTAAACTCTGTTGAACAGAATAAAACATTTGATAATATTATTTCTTTTTGAATTTCAGATAGTCTGCTAGTAGAATTTATCTTAAGGAAAAACTTGTATAACAACACAAAGATGGTCAACTGTTTGGAAAATAGTAAAATCTGAAATCTTTCTAAATAGCTAGTAATTGGGAATGCTTAAATACTTCAGTGCAGGGTAATAGTTGGCACTATGTACAATCATGTCTTAAAAGAATGTCCAATGACAATTTTTTTCCCATGAAAAATGGTTAGGAAGAAAAATAGGACAGCTTCCTCCCAAAGTTAGTGGTTAGGTGGAAGAAGTTATAAAATATTGTGTATACTTTGACATTAATCTGAAATTGCATATATAAAAAGAAATCTGAACAAGCTGTGAATGTTAACAGTTGATGACTTTGAAAGAGATTGGAGTACAGAATTTTTTCTTTTCATTTTTATTTGTATTTCTCATTTTTCATTTATCTTTTAAAATTCCAAAAGTGAATATAAATGAAAAATAAATCAATACACCAACAGTTAATTTATAAAAAAAACAAGTTCAGGGGCTGTGGAGATTGCTCAGTATGTAAAGTACTTGCTGTGAGGGCATGAAGACCCAAGTTTGACCATTTTAACCCAAGTAAAAATCTGGCCATGGTGATATATCTTGTAATTCCAGAACTGGGGAGATGGAGGCTGGTAAATGCTTGGGGCTTGCTGGCCAGCCAACTCATCATACTTGGAAAGTTCTAAGCCAGTGAGAGATCTTGTCTCAAAAACCAAGATGGACTATGCATGAAGAATGATTGAAAGGGTTTCCTCTGTTTTTCACAAGCATGAACACAGACATGAATGTGTACCTGCACACATATGAATGAGTACCTGAGCACACATAAACATACCTACAAACAATGAAAAATAGCTTGGACTTTAGAGATTGGCTCAACAGGTAAATTTCTTACTGTTTAAGCATGAGTACCTGGGATTGAATTCCCAGCGCATATGGAAAAAGCTGGGCATAGTTACATGTACCTGTCATTCCAGTGCAGGGAGGTAGAGACAGGAGGATTCTTGGGATGCTCTCTGATTAGTCAGTCTTGTCAATTAGTGAGCCCCAAGTTTGTTGAGAAACCCTGCTTCAACTGTTCACAGATAACAGAAATGTGATACATATGTGCAATAGAATTCTATTCAGCTGCAAAGAAAAATAAAATCATGATATTTATAGGTAAATGGATGGGATTGGAAAATATTGTACTGAGTGAGTTGACTCAGACCTTGAAAGACATGTCACATGTTCTTCTTTATCTGTGGATCTTATCTCTGACTGTGCAGATGTTAGTATATAACCTGGAGCAACCACAGAAACCAGGAAAGTAAGATGGTACCACAGAAGCGTAGAGAAGGAGAGCTGGAGACAAGCTCTATAGAAGGGAAAAGGAGGGGACTTTCCTGAGGAATGGGGAGAGGGGAGGGCATACTGAGGGAGTCGGAGAGAGGAGGGATGAATAACACTAAAGATATTTGAAAAAAGTCACAGGGAAACATTATTTTACAGGATTACTCTGTATATCTATCTATCTATCTATCTATCTATCTATCTATCTATCTATCTAT
>CABHPP010001514.1:0-28343 GCA_902168425.1 Peromyscus attwateri | reverse complement strand
TATCTATCTATCTATCTATCTATCTATCTATCTATCTATCTATCTATCTATCTATCTATCATCTATCATCTATCTATCTATCTATGTATCTATCATCTATCTATCTATCTATCTATCTATCTATCTATCTATCTATCATCTATCTATCATCCATCATCCATCATCTCTCTATATAGAAGAAAATATATAGAGAGTTTGAATGATGTTATGTCATTTGGGCTGATAATGCCCTCCCCCAAGAGCCATAGACTACATCTAACCAAAACCCCAGTGCTAGGCATGGGAAACCTCCCCTTGAGTTGTTGGGCAGTAGTGTCAAAGAGAGTCTCCAAATAACATAGATTATTATTGCTGTTGCCTTGGTTGCCTACCATACTTGAAAGTAAGACCCTATTCTAAGGACATCACATACTTATGACCCAGGACCTAGAAGACTCAAGCTGGAACTGACCTGGAAGTCTCCTTTCTGAGGACTAGCTCTTACAGCATTGGGTATGGCATCTGCCAAGAGAAGAAAGCATCCAATATGTGTACCCAGTTGTAAATCTTGTGAACCCCAAAAAGAAAGGCAGTCAAGGCAGGAGAGCCGCAAGGGTACACCTAATTTGACTTAAGGGCCCCTCCCTCAACAGAGGAAATTCCTGTGTGGTATTATAAGCTTAGCAACTACCCATAGCTAGTGAGGTCACGGTTCCTAGAGGAGAACCTGGCAGTGCCCCTTTCCTAAGCCAGTATAACTTCTTTCTTTCTTTCTTTCTTTCTTTCTTTCTTTCTTTCTTTCTTTCTTTCTTTCTTTCTTTCTTTCTTTCTTTCTTTCTTTCTCTCTCTCTCTCTCTCTCTCTCTCTCTCTCTTTCTTTCTTTCTTTCTTTTCTTGCTTCCTTCCTTCCTTCCTTCTTTTTTTTTTTTTTTGTCTTAGTTAGGGATTTTATTGTTGTGAAGAGACATTGTGACTGACAACAACTCTTACAAAGGAAAACATTTAATTGAGAGTGGCTCACTTACAGCTTCAGAGGTTCATGGTCGATTACCATCATGGTGGGAGCATGGCAGCATGCAAGCATACTAGATGTGGTGCTGGAACTGAGAGTCCTACAACTTGCAGGCAACAGGAAGTTGACTGAGACATTGGGTGGTACCCTGAGCATAGGAAACCTCAAAGCCTGCTGCCACAGTGACACACTTCCTCCAACAAGGCCCTACTCACTCCCAGTATAATTTCTAATTGCTTTCTGAATATTTATTCTTATATGCACAGATATGTGTAGTTCTCACCCTTTATCAAAGGAGCTTCTTTTCGCAGGAGCAGGAGACCATTATAAAAGCCATAGGCAATCAAAATACAGAGAACAGCTGGCCCTGGCCTGTACAGCCTCATTTGCTACATCTACAATACAACCTGCACACCTACGGCTCAGGGAAAATTGCAGAATAGGGCCAGACAGAACCAGAGTACCACGGCACCTGTTATCAGATAGTGTCTTCCGTATGTGACAGGGAAGCTGTACCCACGAAGTCTCAGAAATATTGTCACATAAACCATACCCACACAGTGACAACACTAGCTGACACCCCAATGTGGATGGTGGAAAATTACAAGACTCCAGCCTTAGATGAAGAGCCACAGGCAATTAAGAAGAAAAACATGATCAATCTTCTCCAGTGATAAGCCCGCTGATATGTTACCCAGTCCTAAGTGCTCAGCCCTAAACACATAAAGGAGCAACACTAAATGGATGCAGCAGGTGGTACACACACACACACACACACACACACACACACACACACACACACACACAATAATGACTAAAGAAGAGGTCACAGATTCAAGAAGGAGCTGCCAGGAGGTGTAAGGTGGAGGAGAGGTAGAAAGGATGAAAATACAGCACACACTTATAAAGGTGTCAAATGCTTTTAATTAAAGAAAAATAAAACAGACAAAGAGTGCAGAAGAAGGCATCTGACATGCATGTATGCATGTAGCAAATCCTGGCACTGGATCTGGAGTGAATAGTCTAATGCCACAGTCTGGATTTCTAGCAAATACCTAAGCAAAAAATAGCAAGCCTGTTACCAGACACATGAGAACCCCACACAGATTTATTGTTGTGAAGTCATTACCAGCTTCTAAGTGAGGAATGGCGAGTGGCTGTGTGTCTTTATTACCAATTTCCTACATTACAGATGACCTTATAGATTATAGGCTCTGTCATTTTCTTTCTTTTCTTTTTTTTTGGTTTTTTGAGACAGGGTTTCTCTGTGTAGCTTTGTGCCTTTCCTGGAACTCACTTGGTAGCCCAGGCTGGCCTCGAACTCACAGAGATCCGCCTGCCTCTGCCTCCCGAGTGCTGGGATTAAAGGCGTGCGCCACCTCCGCCCGGCTGTCATGTATGTTTCTTAAAAATAAACATTGACTCTGTGTTTGAATTAAGAAAACAGTACAGACATGAAGAGTGTCAAATGAGGGTAGCTATGGCAGGAGAATATATCACATGACATGTAATACTATGCTTATTGCTAGGCATTGCACTACATGCAATGTGTTCACATTTACTTCTCACAATGACCTACAACAATGGTTCTCAGCATATGGGCTGCGACCCTTTGGAGGTGAAAGACCCTTTCATAGGGGTTGCATAACAGATATACCATATAGCAGATACTTACATTATGATTCATAACAGTAGCAAAATACAGTTATGAAGTAGCAACAAAAATAATTTTATGATTGGGGTCACCATAACATGAAGAACTGCATTAAGGGTTGCAGCATTAGGAGGGATGAGAACCACTGGTCCACAAGACAGACATTCCATTTCCCTTCTTTATACAGAAGAGGCTGCTGTGCAGAGGAAGATATTGCCCATGATCCTGCAGCTGGGATTAGTAGTTTAATCACAGGTGATTTTTTTCTTTCATAATTGCTGATGACATCTTTCTCAGCCAATACCATGCTTCTGTTTCTTCCCCTTGTTATTGTTTTATTATTATTTTTCTTGTGCTACATGGTAAATAAGTTAAACACCCTATCTAAAATGATCTTGGACTTTGAACCTAGGACTTTACTCGAGCTTGGCAAGCGCCCTATCACTGAGCTATTTTTCCAGCCTTTAAGTACATTTCCTTATGTGTACCTCTGATGTTCTTTGTGAGAGAAGCAATCTTCTTCCTCCTTTAAAAAACCTCTTGACAGGCTGGAGAGATGGCTCAGAGGTTAAGAACACTGGCTTCTCTTTCAGAGATCTTGAGTTCAATTCCCAGCAACTGCATGGTGGCCCACAACCAATGTGATCTGACACCCTCCTTTGGCATGCAGGAGAACATACAGAACAGTCCTACATAAAATATAAATAAATATATTTAAAAAACGAAAATGAAAACAAAAAAAAATCTCTTGCCTTTCTCTGTGTTCAGAGACATGAGTAAGTGTTGAACATTGTCTGCTTCCCCTGGGGGTTGTAGCTTTGAGTTGTGCTGGCAAAGAACGAGATGTTTCTCCACAGGGACCCTGGGAGGAGCCTCATCACCTTCATTTATTTCAGTAGACACCAGGCTGGAACATCCAGAAGCCTGCAGAGCCTGACACATACACACCTGTTCCCATTTATCTGTCACTGTGGCTTACCCTGTGTATTCCCAGACAACATGGCTGACATTTCGGTTCCTCTGGCACTTGAGAGCTATCGAGCGACTTTCTTGCTTTGCCTCACTCCAGCCTGTTCCCTGGGCATCGTCCACGGCGTCACCCTGGGAAGAACCCATCCGTGTGAGCTGACAGTGCTTTCGTTTGACCTTGTCGAAAATCAGAGCCACATTGCAGGCACAGGCCCTCTGTTGCTGCCTGCTGCTTGCCAGAAATCTCTGACAGGTTGTCAACAGTTAGGCTGCATTCTTTCAAATTGGGTATGCTCATTTTGAACGTATCAGCACTCCAGCTTGGGTCATTTTCAGCTTAATTTTAAAGTGGCATCTTTTCCCCACAGACTTTTTATATTCATCTCCTTCATGTTGGTTCTGGAAAAGACAGGTTCTTTTCCACAGCTGTTTGGCATGGTCTAAGTGATCACAGCATTTATGACCCTACTTTCACTATGACTTTCTCTTATAGCCCATTTTTCAGTGAATTACAACACATTTAAATAAAACAATCACTCCTGGCCTTGCACAAAGGCAATCAATGCTCATTTTAGAAAGTCACTTGAAAAAAAAAAGGAAGAAAGAAAAGGAAAATTACATGCAGTTCAAGTGGCGAGAGATCATTAGTGTCAACATGCTGGTGTCTTCTCGTGGCATGGACACACAGCCTGTAATTTACAGCTAAAGGTGTGTATGGCGATGCAGGTCTGAAAATAATTTCTTAAAGTTGCCTTCAGCTTAATCTGGGTGGCCAAGGAATAAAGACACCTCAATTTGAAGGTGTTGCTTTGTTTCGGAGAGCAGTGATTTTTTTTCTCTTATGAAGTTCCAATATGCATACATATTATGGTGCATAATTTTCCATGTAGAGTCTGGTGTTTACTTATATACAGGTATATATAGTCCCCACAAAAATAAAAATGTATAATAGTTCAAATGTCCTTCTAAAGATACATTTTTTCCCTACCCAATAGCCTCTATTGACTGGAAGATCAAGAAACCACCGTGCTGACTCCTCGGACCACACATTAGTTTTGCAGTTCCCAAACTTCAGGTAGATTTATGCACTAATTATCTTTTGCTATATGGCTTCTTTTGTTCATTCTTATATCTATGAAACTCACCCACATTGTTAGTCTTAACAGTAGTTTGTTCTTTCTTTTTTTAAACCATATCTATGCCTTCCTAGTATTCCTTGCCTGAATACACCACAATTTATTTTGCTGATGGATGTTTGGAGAATTTCCAGTTTTAGGCTCTTTTGAATAAATATGCTATTTTGACTAAGGCTGAGGCCTTTCTTGTCACTGCGTCTTCTTTTAACATCCCCCTCTGCCCTCCCATCCCCCACCACAGCCAATCTTGAAGGACTCTGCAAGAATCTTCTCCCAGGCTAATAATCTCCATCTCCCAGCCTATTTCCTGGACCTGAGCTGCAACAACAGCCACAGTGGATTTATTTTTGTCAAATTGGCTCTTCTGTTTTATTTTTTTTTCCTCTAAGAATTGGAAACTCTCAACCTTAGAAGTCAAGTTCTCATAAGGCCCTGATCACAAAAGGGATAGAAACTGGCAGGCCAGGTGCAATGTCAGATTGAATGTCACGGTCAAAGGGGATTTCTCTAAATATGAATGAACATTCTCCAGGTCTTTAGGAAAAAAATTCATGTAAAATGAGAAAAGTGCTGTTCTGGGAGGTATAATCAGTTTTTTGTATGTACAAAGGGAACTGGAGAGGCGAAATTTTAAAGACAATTCCAATAGTACTGGCATAAGGAAGCAATAAGAAGGAAGGAAGGAATGTGAGAGGCTTTGTGGGAGAATGAAGTCTAGGGTAAGGGAAACGTGGCCATGTGCGGGACTGTCAATGAAGGCTACGAAGAAGAGAATTTTGACACCAGTGCTCTGGATCCAGATGGCTGGGATTACGTTTCTCATTTCATTTGCTTGGGTTTGGGGAAAGATGAAAAGTGTGTAAAGAAGCATGCTTTTGAAAAATATAGATGTTAGGGGGAAATGCTGGTGTGTGGGGAAGCAGATGCGGATCCAGTTTAAGAGTGTAGTGGGATGAGAAAAAGGTCCATTGAGGGGTGGAGGTCATGGGTCTTTTATGTAATGAAGTGGGGTGCATTTGGAGGTAGATGCCATTGTATATTATTTGTCTATTGTTCACGATAAGTTGCTCCCAAATGTAGCATTTCAAAATCACTATGCACTTACGATTTCACAGACTCTGTAAGCCTAGTCCTCCAGCTTTGGGTCTTTCACAGGGCTGCCCTCATCTCCAGGTTAGTCTGGGAAGAGTTCTCTTCCAGGCTCTTTCGTGTGCTTATTGGCAGGCTTCCACTCCTTGTGGCTTGTAAGAGGGAGATTTAGCTTTGTATGAGCCCTTCGGATCCTTGCAAGGTTGACATCTCCACCAGGTGAATGACAATATGGCCGCACCATGGTAGAGGGCAAGAGAGAATGCCAGCAACAGAAGAGAAGCTAACAAGATGGAGGCTAGACTCTCAGGTCTTCCTCATGACAAAGCTTTATATCAACCTGTGTTATGTGCTTTGCTGACAATGATCGTCATTAGCCCTGGACCATTCAAAAGAAGGAGCTTATGTACAGGGCTGGGGCACATGGGGAGTCACTGTGAGCCCTGACAGAGTGCCTAGCCACGTACACTTCAAGTCATATTTGAGGACCTGGTGCTCATATGCTACAGACAAACTGAACTATTTATTGGTACCTATAACTTTGCAGTTAGAAAGTTCCAGAGGAATATTAGAAGTGCTTTCCTTTGAGAGGAGGCCATATGTCAGTGGAGGTGTTTTTGGCATTTACTAATGCACTCAGTAACTTGATTTGAGAAGCGAACTGCGCAATACTGTATAATTTCAAACACTTTTCTAGCAAAAATGTATTACCTTTAATTAGACTCATTTAAAGCTGTTAAGACTCTTGTCAGAAATAATTTTTAAGTGGTTGTGTCAAGATAAAAACAGCAGTTGTCAAGTGAAGAAAACGGTAATTTGTGCATATGCTGTCTGGTTTATGAGCAATTGGCTCTTTAAATGCTAGCTGAGCGTTTGTACTTACAATTCTTTTACAGCAGCCACCTTGGCAGTCAGGAATTCAAGCTGTTGGAATGCTATTGTTTGTGGTAAATATTTGTCCTATGACTAGGGAATTAGATTTGGTTCCTACCCTGTAATATAGACAAAAGCATCACTAAGAAGGGAAAGCATTTGAGCAATTGAGTTCACCAACTGGCTGAACTCATCACATGAGCAAGGCATTCTGGGTGATTACAGAGTAGAATAATAGCAATAATGAAGACCACTTCTTGGTGAAAGCAAATCAGGGGACTCTAGGCATTTGAAAAACCTGAATTCTGCATGTAATCTTTTTAGGCTGCTCAATTCTCTAGCAGATTCTTGTGATAGAGCTCTGGAAAGGGGCACTCTCACTTGGCCTCTGTGGCAAGGTTTCTTTATGGGGCCCCTATTGAAATTTTAGGTTACAGAATTTTTTGTTGGGAATGTGTGTTGTGGAATGTTCAGCAGCATTCCTGATGTCGACTCTTTCCATCTAGTAGCTCTGCCTCCTCCAATGTGAAAACTAGTTTGAACAACTAAAGGGTTTCAGACATCATCAAGAGGACTAGGATAGGAAAACGATCAGCACACACTAGGATCCAAATTAGCATTTGAATCAGAGAAATCTGAATTAAGAAGATGGAATAGTATCTTATGTTTTGTATAGTGTATGCATATACATTTGTATGTATATTTTCATATGTGTGCAGCTGTGCATGTGAAAAGTATGTTAGGTGTTGTCCTCTATTGCTCTCTACCTTACTATTTGAGACAGGGTCTCTCCCTGAATCTGAGGTCACTGGTTCAGTTAGACTGGATAACCAATGTCTTAGTTAGGGTTTCTATTGCTGTGAAGAGACACCATGACCACGGCAACTCTTATAAAGGAAAACATTTAATTGAGGTGGCTTATATTTTCAGAGGTTTAGTCCGTTATCATCATGGTGGAACACGGTGGTATGCAGGCAGACATGGTGCTGGAGAAAGAGCTGAGAGTTCTACATCTTGACCCACAGACAACAAGAGGTGGTCTGAGTCACTGGGCATGGCTTGAGAATATATGAGACTACAAAGCCCACCCCTACAGTGACACATTTCCTCCAACAAGGCCGTACCTAGTCCAACAAAGTCATACTTTCCAATAGTGCCACTCCCTATGATCCTATGAGGGCCAGTTACATCCAAATTACCACAGCTAACTAGCCCCAGGAATCCCCCAGTCTCTATTTCCCCAGCACTGGATTATAGGCAAATGCCATGCCCAGCTTGTTACACAGGTGCTGGTGCATCCAAACTCAGGTTCTCGTGATTTCAAAGCAGCGTTTTATCTGCTGATCCTTCTCCCTAGCCTTATCTTACTCCTCTACACTGAGTTTATATATTTGTTATCTTTTCTCTTGGCCCCCTATAGCAAAATCCCATATGCTATACAAGATCATTCACTTTTCTGTTCATTTATTGAATGCTCACTATATGCAAACTGATTTAACAATACAGTATGGAAGATACTGAGAAAAATAGATATAGATTTTTGTTACTTATGGTGCTAGAGGGCATGAGGTTTGGACGTAGAGCATACATACACATACAGGCAAGTATAACACATTTTGGGAAGGATTAGCTTTAGGAGGAGACAGAGTTAGAATTTTATGACATGATGCGAAGGAGCAAGGGTTCTCCCATTGAGCCACCATCTAAGCCCCAAGTAAGTGGGTTCTAAAGTTGAACTTTGAGCTTGAGTTCTCAGAGTTGAATTAAAGAGGGTGAGGTTGACCTGTGGTGTGAGAATATTTTGGGAATTGCAACCAGATGTCTTGGAACAAAGCATCAGACCAGATGGGGCCAGACAGGGGATTAGAAACTGAATCCAAAGTCAAAGGTAGAAAGAAGTAGCCAGATGGATGCAAGAGGACCAGAAATGGCAGAGCATGGAGAAGGCTCCAGAAACACTGGTAAGCATACCTGGTACCTTTGGAGAGAAAACTGTTCATGAATTCCATGCTAGACTGGCTTGACGGATTCCAAGAGTTCCAGCAGGACCATGTATTAGTTTGTCTTCCTGTTGCTGTGAGAAAATAATCTGGTAAAAGCAACTTAAAGAAGAAAGAACTTCTTCTAGCTCACAATGCCAAGTTGTAGTCCGGAGTGGTGAGAAAGTCACAGTGAGAGGCACCTGAGGAAGCTGGCCACATGACATCCACAATCAAGAGCAGAGAGCGATGAATTTAATGAATGCATGCTAGTGCTCAACTCAATTTCTCCATGCTTATACAATCCAAACTCCCCTGCCCAGAGAATGGTGCCACCCACAGTGGACAGAGCTTCCTATCTTAATCAGTGTAATCAAGATAGCATCCCGTAGACATGCCCCATAGACCAACCTATGGTCTGCCAATCACTGCATGCTGCTAGTTCAGAAGTCCATCCCACAGAATGGTGGCCAGACTTAGGGTAGGTTTTATCCCCTCAACCCAATTTATCAACTCCTTCACAGACATGCCTAGAGGCTTGTCTCCTAGGTGATTTTTGATCCTGCCAAATTGACAGCATTAACCATCATGGGAGGTATGACAATCAACAGATTTTTATCATGTCAGCCTATGTTCATCTACAGGACATATAATCCCTGTTGCTATTTCACCTAGCCCCATGATCTCTGCTTCCCATTGAACATTCCCTACAATAACTCATCAACACAAACATCATAGATAGCACCCTGGAGCTCTTCCTCCTCTCATTTTCATATTTAAAGAAACCAGGGATCATAAGTAAGTAGAAAGTGCTTTAAACATTTATCAAAGTTTGATAAGAAAAAAGCCAAGTTAAGCATTAATTATTCACTACTGCAGTACTCAGCGAAGTATTATATGGCAGCTCATTCTACCACTATCAAGTTCAAAGGTGTATCAAGGCTGCTTTCAAGGTCAGTCCCCTGCTCTGCTAACACTGATAGCTGGTCACGAGATCTGTCCCACTTCCCACTTCCCTCTTGATATGTGTATTCTTTATCTCCCACATTTACTCACTGACCTTTCTAGACTAAGTGGTTAACATCTCCACCCTTCACCTTTCCCAATGATGTACAACAAAAGTTCAGCTGTTGGTGATGGAGACAGAAAGCTATCTTATGAAATGAAAGGTGGTGGAACCAAGCAGACAGTCCGGCCTTCCCTTGGCAGTGCTCAAGGGAATCTGTTCCCAGCCATGCTCCATTCACTGAGTTCAGAGACTTGGCTACAGCCATTCTTTTTGTAAGTTTATTCCTAACAACTCACGGTTACTCAAAGCCTAGACCATGTTCCCATGAGATGCTACAAAATAAGACTAGCTTCATCATCAAATAAATGTGGGCAAGGATTCCCATAATATTCTTCAACTTGGCCAAAGGAAGAACCCAGGCCATAGGGAAAAAAAAAGACTAGGAAGAATATGAGCTTGGAGAGGGGGTGGAGGGACTGTACAGCGTTATTGTATTGTTTAAGTTTTGGGGCCTTCTGAGGCCAACTTTCCCCTGGGTTTTCTTGTTCTTGAATAAACTACCACACCAATTTGGTTCAACTCATTTAAAATTTAGCTTCTTGCATTTGTAACCAAAAAGACCTGTTAAATCAATGCATTCTGGTTGCTTGGCAGACACAAAGATGCCCAGATGGAGAAAGGCCTCAGCAATGGAGTAAACTTTCCCATGAGTTCTACTTGCTTAGAGCAGAGCCTGCTGGGAGCCCCAACAGTGTGAGAGGAAGAGTGGGAAGCCTTCAGTGAGCATAATCAGGTTAGCGTCTCCTTTCTTTTTGTGGGCTGCATGTTCCTACTGAAGAAACAAGAGGAGCTGAGCTCAGAGGATGCGATTGGACTCTGAATACTTAGTTTATTACACACACACATACATACACACACACACACAGACACACAGACACACAGACACACAAACACACACACTGTACTTCATTTGGGTAAATAATACAAATTAACAGTGCTGCTTAAAAAAATTATCTACTTGTCTTAAGCACTTTTTCATGTTATAAAAGGCTGTATATTCAAAGAAAAGCCAATGCTTTTTCCTGGTCATCTGGTGTGGCATATAGACTGTGGGTCTCGCCATGGTGGGTGGTGTAGAGTCTACTACCCACACTCAGTCCAGCACAGCTCCTCACACTGTGGGGGCGGGGACAGGAAGGCACATTGGACCACATTGGTGTTTATAGTTTCTCTTCAAAGACTCTCCCCAATAGTTTTCTTTGAGAAACTCAGTCATTTCAACGTGCACATATCAGTGCTTCATTTATGTCTTTATGAATGGCAGGAGCTTAGATGACATGCTTTGAAGTAGGATGCATTTGCATTCTTGAGAGAAAAAAACAGAAACTTTTTTTTTTTTTTTGGAAGGATGGACTGGAAAACTGAAACCCAGGTAAGAAACATTTTACCAATTGTGGCTTCTTGTTAATTATTTCCTATCTCCTGTTAAAATACAGTGCTTGCTTAGTTGTTTCAGGTCATGGATTACTGTGTCCAACTTTTCCTATCCTCTACACTCTTACAAGAGTAATGTAATGGTAGTTTCCATATTGATTAGAAATGTACTTACTGTTTGGGTTATTCATAGGTATGTAAGGTGTGTGCATAGATTAGCAGGGGAGGCTGGGGCAGGATGTGATAGCTGACTGATTCCTGGTCATAAAATTTTCTATACCTCAGCAACAGGACTGTGAATCACTAACCTTAATTCTGGACATTTGCATGCTCAGTAAATGTCTTCTCTCTTGGTCTTCCAGAGCAAAATTCCATGTGCTACATCAGATCATTCATTATCCCAACCACTGAGTTAGTAAACAGTCTGGGAGTACCATATGTCCTAATGGGACTTGAAAAATCTTGGCTGATCTAATTTTCTTGCTAGACTGGCTGGCCAGTGAATTCCTGGGGTCTACCTGTCTCTGGCTCACTGGGATTACAAGCACACATAAACTATTTAGTTTATGTGACACAGGATATGTGGGGCCAAATGAATGGAACCTGCTTGTCCAGCAAGATGTTTTACTCTCTTGATGTTTAGTTTTTTTTGGGGGGGGTACTTTGTGCATTCTAGGTACTTACTCTGTCAGATGTGAAGTGGGTACAAAGGTTTCCATTCTACAGGCTTCTTGTTTACTTAGAAGATGGCATCCTGGTCCCATTTGTCAATATTTGGCCTTAATGCCTGTGTTACTAGGATCCAGTTTAGAAAATTCCTTCTTGTGCCTGTAAGTTTAAGCCTATTCCATCCATTTTCCTTTCCCAGATTCAGGGCATTAAGTCTTATGTTGAGTTCATTGATCCATGTGGGGTTGAGTCTTGTTCAGGGTAAGAGATAAGGACCCAGTTTCATTCTTCTACATGTATCTATCCCATTTGACAAGCACCATTTGCTGAAGATTCTTTTATCTAATGTATATTGTTGGCTTCTTTGTCAAAAATCAGGTGGTCATTTTCACAATATTAATTCTGCTGATCCGTGAGCACAGAGGTCTTTCCATTCTCTGACAACTTCCTCATTTTTTTCTTCAGAAATTTTAAGTTTCCACTGTAGAAGTCTTTTGCATCCTTGGTTAGGTTTGTTCTAAGATATTTTCTTTTCTTTGAGGCTCTAGTAAATGGGAGTGCTTCCATGATCTTTATTTGTCTCACCATAGTGCATAGAAAGGCTACTGATTTCTGTAAGGTGATTTTGTATCCTGCCATTTTGCTGAAATTCCACAAGTTTTAGGAATGTGAGGCTTCAATTCTATTCCACTGGCCATGCATTTTTATTACTTTAGTACGTAGAATGACTTGAAATGATGACAAATACTGGCATGGATGTTGGGAAGGGGGAAAACTTATTCTCTGCTGGTAGGAGTGCCTATGGTCCTTCTACTGTGAAAATCAGTGAGGAGGGTCCTCAACATGCTATGAAGATATCTACCACGTGATCCAGCTGTCTCTCTTGAGCATCTAGCCTAAAGACTCTGCAGCCTACCATAGAGATGCTTGTTCATCCATGCCATTGCTACTTTTCTCACAATACACAGGAAATAGAAACAACCTCTATATCTATCAATGGACGAATGGATAGCGAATATGTGGTACATCTACACAACGGAATATTATCCAGCTGTTAAGGAAAATGAGCTTATGAAATTTTCAGGTAAACAGATGGAGCTGGGAAAAACCAGACTGAATGAGGTAACCCAGGCCCCAAAAGACAAGCGTTGCATGGTTTCATTTGTGGGTGTTAGCTTTGGATTTTTAGATACATTTTTCATTTGGAATAGCTGCAGAGACTAGGCCATTAATAAGGAGTCATGGGGTGGGCTTTCAAAGTAGAGAGATGAAACACAGTGATATAAAAGGAAAAGGGAAATAATGGAACAGGAAGGGTTAAAAGGGAGCTGGAGGGTAGCGAAGAGGAATGAATATAGGGAGGGATAATTAATACTAAAGATCTTCTGAAAAAGTCTTATGAAGAGCTACTACTTAAGAATCTTCCTAAATATAACATATACATTTATCAAGGGTTTAAGTGGAGTTACCCTATAATATGGCAACAATTTTCCCTAATAGAAATCATGGGCTAACAAACAAAATTCTCAGTGTTATAGGGTTAGCCAAGGAGGTTGTTGGCCAGTGAGGACCCATAGATTCCCAAATATCACAGGTGATTTGCCATTGCCCTTGGTCACATTCCAGAATGTGACAGTAAGACTGTCGCTGAGGACTCTACATACTTAGTTAAAGAGCATTGAGAAATCAAGCTGGTATTGTGGAAGCATCATCCTTACCGGCCAGGTTTCCAGATATTGGAAGGTGCTGTGATTACTACTGGGGGATAAAAGTAGTCATCAATCTTATCCAGTTGTGAAACCTACAAACTACAACAATTATCAGGCTGGCAAGATACACCCACTGGTGCAACACAGATGTCTTGGGGCTAACCAGCTCTTTCTGATAGGATTTAAGGCTTGCTACTCCTGTGACAGGCAGGTCATAGACCCTTTGGGAGAACCTATTAATATTACTCTGCTAAAGGCATATAGTAGTAAACCAATTCCTAATGACTTACGGTTATACCCATAGATCAATGTGTGTCTCAATCCATATCAGAGAAGCTTTTCTTTTCTTTTCTTTTCTTTTCTTTCTTTCTTTCTTCCTTCCTTCCTTCCTTCTGTTCTTTCTTTCTTTCTTTCTTTCTTTCTTTCTTTCTTTCTTTCTTTCTTTCTTTCTTTCTTTCTTTCTTTCTTTCTTTCTTTCTTCTTTCTTTCTTTTTTCTTTTTTTGCAGTACATAGTGATCAAAGCGAGACTCACAACTCATTTAGAATAAGATACTGTGGAGTGATCAGTCCTACATGAAAAGTCTTTATCACATCTTCCCCTAAGGCTCAGCGATCTCCACGGGAGACTGGGGGACAAAGATTCTAAGAGGCAGAGATGGTGACTGACTCAAAGCAAACAGTGTTTTTCAGACACCACAGGGCAGTTGCATGGACAAACTCACAGCTGTTTGTGACAGCATGCACAACATCTGGGAAAGCTCAAGCAATGGGAAGAGTCATCGTGAAGGGAGGAGGTGGACACAAAGGGCCACTTCTAACGGAGGAGCTACTGGTAAGTGATAACTGCCAAGAGAGGGTGAGTGAGTTGTTGCTTAAGCGTGTGGCTCCTGGGAGGTTGACCACTTGCCATTGGCTGTCTAAGCACTCAAGCGTACAGAAGAAGAACTTTAAAACACAGGACACAATATTGGGTGGGCTTAGATGTGGGAGAAGTTGAGGGGAGGGGTGAATGTGATAGAATACAATATATGAAATTCTAAGAGAACTAGTATAAAAAAATAGAATAAATTATACCAAACGGCGAGGTTGGGTGCAGCAGGACCTTTTAAAATGTCATTCCATTGATAAAATTAACAAGAGAGAGCTAATGATGTGAGCTAAACTATTTGATTGAACTAAGATAGTTAGGTACTCTTGTCCCAAATGTTCAATCTGCCAAACTTCCTCTGCACCTCTCATGCATTATAATTCCCTCCATTGCTCTTTATTTTCAGCTAGCTGGTCAAAGAAACTTGGGGCATTTTCTGAAGACGCCTGGGCCGTAGGGATTATTAGCGTAAACAGGTGACTTAAACTTGTTCCTGGGTGTATATAGGAGTCTGAGTTAAAGGGCATTAAACCTTGAGTGAAGATGAAGAGGGCAGACTGAAGGGCTGGCTTGGCTGTAGATAGATGTGAAAGGGAATAAAGGTACCATCTGTTCTGAAGTCAGCCATCCTAAGGGAGTAGGAATAGCAGCAGATGGAGAACCAGGAGACCTTTGAAGCCACCGGCTTTGTGCATATCACTTCCTCTCCTCAGTCCCTTTGTCTAGAAAGCTGAGATAATAATCCCTGTCCTATGTTGCTCATGGGATTAGAGAGAACATTCAGTAAAAAATACAGTGAAATGTTTTAAAAAGCCACAAATAATTCTGTGGATGTTAACTATCATGTTCAGCCGTTGAGCTGAGAGACAGTTTGTGGATCAAAAAGTCACTTTCCTGGGGACCTTGTGCACACTTTAATACCTCCTTTTTCTCAGGACTCTGAGTATCACTGTTAAGGGTTGATTACCTTCCACCCTCAAAAGCCACTTGGCAACTTATGTTACTGTTTGGGGGAGAGTGTGCTGTCAGCTGCTGCGAACATGAACTTTGAAGTGATGTGGTTATAGATTTCATTCTCTCCATTGCAGTTGACATCTGTACGACCATGATGAAAGGCTTTAATTACAAGAGAAAGAGTTATTAAGAGAAAGGCACCTTCCAGACTCCAAATTATTCTGTCTGCCACTGTCAGCTTTGAAGTCAGAAGGCAGCAGATAGCTCTGTGCCTGCTTTCCCACAGCAGAGATTAGAGTGAGAATTGTGCTCCCTTCCCTCCCATCCTCAGTGTAAGCTGCCTGTGGACAGGATCTTGCTCTCACAGTTTGAATGGGGTGAGAAGTCTGCTAATTACTTCCAAGAGTTGCAGCCTCATTTAGAGTTCAAGCTTCCTGCTTGTCTGCCAGTGAAGGTTTCTTCATCAACATGTTCATCTGCTCTGTGAGAGTGCCATGTGCTTCATACGTGAAGTGCATGCACATGTACACACACACACACACACACACACACACACACACACACACACAAACACACACACACACATCTATTTTTTGTTTTCCTCTACTTTCTTTTATTAATGTTTTAGGCTATCATGCAAACTAATGGGTTTCAATGAATTGTCAGATCAGACATGGTTCTCATTTACTCCCCTCCCTGTTCTTTCCCCCATTCTTTTCCCCCTCTGTTGGGTTATCTTTTGTCCCTCAGTTAATTCTGCTCTGTTTTCAGATGACATGTAATCTGTTACCCTATTGTCCATCTTCCTTAGGAATTGTTCCTCTTTCTCACGATTCCCTATCTAGTTTCATGACCTGAACACACACACACACACACACACACACACACACACACACACACACACACCATGTAAAAATGCAGTATTTGTCTTTCTAAATCTGGCTTATTTCATTTGATACACTGAAAGACAAATGTTGCATGTCTTCTCTCATTTCTGGACATTGGCTCTGAATCCTCTGATGTGTGTATTCCATTTGCAATATCATAGAGGTCAGAAATTTAGTAAGGGGCCTTTGTGGGGAGGGGAGAAGCTGTCAAAGGAAGAGGGACAGGACACAGTATAAAAGGCTAAAGGGGAATAATAGAACACTTTCTCCACCCTTATTCTATACAATGCTTGAAGTGTTAGCCAGAGCAATAAAACAAGAAGAGGAAATAAAAGAGATACAGAAAGGACAGGAATAATTCAAAGTATCCTTATTTGTCAATGATATGATTCTATATATGGGGCTCTAAATACCCAGCCAGAACCCCTGATTTCATCTAACTACCTTTAGAAAGTGACAGGATACAAAACTAATATACTAAAGTCTTGTTATGTACAAATAAGAACCATGCTGAGAAGGAAATCATGAAAGTAACCTCATTCACAATGTCAAAACAAACAAACAACAATAACAGCAAAACAACCAGCCATACTAAACTAATAAACAGAAAAGCCTAAAACAAACCTAACCAAGGAAATAAACCAAACTCTAAGGTAAGAACTAAAACACTGAAGAAAGAATTAAAGAAGGCAGCCCTCTCATGCTCAGTTAGTCAATGTTTTAGAAATGCTTTTACTACCTAAAGAAACCTATAGGCTCAACACAATTCTATTCAAAGTCCAATGCCATCTCTACAAAAATAAAAAAAAAACACCAAAATTCATATAAAAGCACAAGATACCCTGAATAGGCAAAGAAATCCAGAACAAAAAGAATAATGTGGGCTAGGTATTGTCTCATCTGACTTGGTTACTCTATAGAATAGAGAAACAAAACCAGCATGGTACTGGCACAGAGATAAGGATGTAGATCAATGGGATAGAGCAAAAGATTCAGATAGACACCAGTGTAGCTATATCTACCCGACTTTTTGACAAAGATGCCAAAAGCACACCCTGGAGAAAACAGCCTCTTCACCCAGTGGTGCTAGGAAATCTGGATGTCCAGTTGTTAAAAAGAAAGAAAGAAAGAAAGAAAGAAAGAAAGAAAGAAAGAAAGAAAGGAAGGAAGAAAGAAAGAAAGAACCTAGATCACTGTCTTGTCTTGCACAAAACATCTCCCAAGGGAGCTAAAACCTTAACATAGGACCCGAAACAGTGAAACTACTAGAGGGGAAGTTTGGGAAAGCACTTCAAAGTATAGACCAATATAATAGCTCTCTGAACAGGACTCCAGTTGCACAGGAGGTAAAGTCAGTCATTGACAAATGCAGCCTCCTGAAACTGAAAACTCTTATAGCAAAGGAAACAACAGAGTAAAGAGACAGCCTAGGGAGATAGAAAAATATTTTCTGGCTATGAAGCTTATAGATAATTAATATCAAGAATATGTAATGAGCTCAACCGAAGTAAATAACAAGAAACAAACAACCCACTTAACAGATAAGCCAAAGAAATAGACAAGTGCTAAAAGATGAAGCACAATGACCAAAGAACATAGAAAAAATGCTCAACTTCACTAGCCATCAGAGAAAGACCAATAAATGCTATACTGAGAATCTCCCTCACCCTAGTCAGAATGACAGTGACTAGGAAAACAAGTAACAACAAATGCCAGTGAGGATGGAGACAGAAGTGAGTGTTTCTACACTGCTGGTATGAATATAAACTCATCCAGCCACTGTGGAAATCAGTATGGCTCCTCACAGAAAAATGAAAGCTAGATCCAGAATATGACCTAGCTATACCACTCCTGGGTATTTATCTGAAGGATGTTGTGGTGGTTTGAATGAAAATGGCCCCCATAGGCTCACAGGGAGAGGCACTATTGTGAAGTGTGGGCTTGTTTGAGTAGGTGTGGCCTTTTTGGAGGAAGTGTGTCACTAGGGATGGGCTTTGAGGTTTCAAATGCTCAAGCCAAGCCCAGGGTCACTCTCTTCCTGCTGCCTGCTGATCCAGATGTAGAACTCTCAGCTGCCTCCAGCACCATGTCTGCCTGTGTGCCACCATGTTTCCTGGCATGATGACAATGGACTAAACCTCTGAACTGTAAGTCAGCCCCAATTAAATGTTTTCCTTTATAAGAGTCACCAAAGTCATGGTGTTTCTTCACAGCAATTAAAAAAGCTAATTAAGACAGATGCCAAGTCAACCTAATACAGATGTATACACATCAGCATTCACTGTAGCTCTGTTTATATTATTTCAGTTATAGAATCAATCTACACATACAACAACAGAGGAGTGAATGATGAAAATGTAATATAGATATACAATCTTATTACAATGTCTGTTAGCCATAAAGAAGAATGAAGTTACATACTTGGAGAAATATGGATGTGCAACTGTAAATAACTAAGTCAGCTTCAGAAATGCAAGTATCACCTGCTGCCTCACATGTGTGGTTCCTAGATTTTATGCAGATAGATTAAATCATCTATATGTACATACATGGCATGAAAAACAAAGTGTTTACAGGGAAAAGAGGACTAATGGAGGGGGAGGGGTGATAAGGGATGACATGGGGTTTGAGAGAGAATATGTCCAAAGTCCATTCTATGAAAATGTCCTTATGATTTTAATGCTTTTGTTTGATTTAAAAGTTGCCACATCTTCTCATCCTTCCATCCATACCATTATTAACCGGGAAGGTCTAATTATTACCCATGTCACTTCCTTTATCCACTGAAGAGTAGTTTTAGTATGGACTATATGAAAAGTTTTCCATCCCCTCAAATTCCTTGGAAAATACTTCTAGAGAGGAAAAAAAAAAATCTGAGTGAGAGAAGTGTAGAGAGCTTGCTGTTGGCAGGGATAATGAAAGCAAAGGACATTAGGTTGTTTACATTCTTGACATCCCAGGCCCACTGATCATCCATCACTACAGAGAAGTTCCCGCCAGCTTTTGCATCATAAACTGTGTTCCCTTGCTGCAGACCCATGGGAGCACACGTTGGCCCAGTGTCCCTGAGGCGATGCTGACGCACAGCCTTGCGAGGGGAGGCAATAGGAGCAGGGCCTCATGATGTCACCTAGGAATCTCAGCGCTTGGACAGCTGACAGCGTCTGTGTCTGCGTTTGCCAGATACACGCTGGAAGTCTTAAGGGAATTCTGCTGCCCGAAAGTACGTCTAAAGCAGGTCAAATTCAGCAAAGACAACACAGGGATTCCCACCGTCACATCCCCGTAGTTGTTGTGGACACTAAAGAAAGTTAAGCGTTGAAGGGCTGTCACAGAACCTCTCTTAGCAGATGGGCTAACAATCATTACCCAATTAGGGGCAACACAACCACTAGTTCTTCCTTCCAACATCTGACCAGGGACTTTGCTTCCAACCCTGACTTCCTGAAGCCCGGATGTTCACCCAGTGAAAACTCTAGGGGGAGCTATTTTGTTTGTAATATGGCCTGCGATCTGTCTTTTCGAGTAAGCAAGATGTTATTAAAATTCCAAGTTTCTCTTAAAGAAAAAATTGCTTATGAAATTCTTCTGGGGACAGCTCTGCCCATCATGTTGGAAACCACACACTGTTCACTGGTGTATAACCTAGGGAAATGATGCCCATGTTGTTAGTTATACCAATCAAGACTGTGGGTATATTAGGGGTAAGGAAAGACACACAGGCTTGAAAGCTAAGCAAACCTGCACTTGGATTCTGGCTCAGCTGGGAGCTGTGTAACTATAAGATTTGAGTATGGAACCATGAGGGCTTAGTTGCTGAACATTTAATCTGCAGTTACTGGAGATACTGGGGGACGTTCTGGAATCTTTAGATTGTAGGCCTAGTCGGAGGAAGTTTATCAAGGGTGCAGGATCTTGGGTGTTTTGTCCCCCTGGCCCTTTCCTGTCTCTCTGTCTGTTTCCTGTTTACAATGAGGCAAAGCAACCCTCTAAAACATGTTCCCACCACCACAATGTGCTGCTAAGTGTGGGGGTCCAAATGGCTGTCCTCTGATCCCCGTGAAACCAAGTCAAGTAAATTCTCCTTCCCTTGAGTTTTTATGTTAGTTCTTTTGAATACAGTGATGAAAAGCTAACTGATGGGCCGGAGGAGGCATTGGGCGATGGCCTCATAACATGGTAACAGAAGCCTGTGTTCTCTGCAGCTCTTATTTGGATTTAATTTGACACCTGCAAACTCACGACTTGTACGTGCTCGAAAGCTGTTTCCACTCCCCCCTATTTCTTTAGACTACGAGATCTTATACCCACTTACATTCCCGTGTGGATTTTGCCCCAGTAATTACCTCCTTGGCTTTTTACACAGACAATTAGGTTCATAAAAGAGGGCACATACTCGATGGTGGTGCTGGGGGTCCCCTCCCTCATTCCTGTCACTGATGGGTGGCTGCAGGATGGAGCTTCCACAGAACAGTGCTTCATACTGCTGGGACATGTATTTGTGCCTGAGCACAGGTCAGGGAGAAGGCAATGACCAGGTGCCATTTGCTTCTGTGAAGGGTTCTGGGTGGTGATTTGTAAAGCTTCTGGAACAAAAGCATCTATTTCCTGGCATGTCAAGGATCTGCCTGCATCTGTGGCAGGCTGGGGACTACTCTGCCCTGATACAGACATAGTCTTCTGCTCAGGTTCAGACTCCCGCAGAATGCTATGAGGTACAGAAAGCCTATTTCTAAGCATCCAGCAAAGGAAAGATTGCTTTGGAATCTGTTCTATAAATCACAAGTGGGGCTGACTAGGAGGCCAAGAAAAATGTTACTAGTTAACCAATACACGAACAGAAGGCAGAGGGGAAGGAGGGACTCCCAAGGAGAGCATTTTACTTCTCATCTTCAGCTCTTTGGACTGAAGCCTCACAAGGAGGAGCTATATCCTCTCAGGATATTACCTCCAAGTTTTTCTAAAGCCTTTCTAAGGGGGTCTCTTAATTTTTCTCTGCAGTCACATTTATGCAAGTGGATCATATTTGATACTACCCTAGCAGTTCCTTTACTTAAGAAAGGACTCTTGGTTTTTCCATGACAGTAGCATTTAAGTTACTTCAAGCCCAGTGTTAAAATACTTGTCATATTTGGAGTATTCTTAGAATAAAGCTGGAGGGAAACTTGGGGACGATTACTCCAGTTCCCTCATCAGATGGGTGACCAGGTGATCACGTATGACACTGACGGCCCAGGGTAACACAGTGACTAGGTTCTGGGCTGTCTGGAGAACTTCTGTTTGGTATTTTCTTTTTTAAAAAATATTTTTATTAATTCTTTGCTAATTTAACATCTTCATACAATGTATTTTGAACACGTTCACTCAACTCTTCTCCCATAACTGCTCTCAGATCCACTCTCTAATCCCCTCCCAGATTCATAACTCTTTAAAAAAATACCCCACAAAGTCCAATTTCTGCTGGTCATATATTCTTATGGGTATGGGGTCATCACTGAGGTGTGGGCAACCTACTAGAGGCCACACCCTTAAGAAAACCAACTCTACTTCCCCTAGAAGCCATCAACTATTAATACCTCCTCATCCAAAGGGGATTCGTGAGCCTACCCCCAGCCAATGTCAGAACACTGATTTGATCTTGTGAAAGTCTTGTGCAAGCAGCCAACAGCTCTGTGGGTTTGTGAGTACAGTGGTCCTGTGATGTCCAGAGAACACTGTTTTGCTTCAGGGCTCTCTGATCTCTGACTCTTACAATCTTCCTGTCCCCTTTCCATGATGGTCCCTGAGTCTTCAGCAGGGGGTCGGGGGGATGTGTATAGATGTCCCATTTGTGGGTATGCAACCTACAGACACTTATTCCCTACACTAGACCAATTATGACTTTCTGCATTAATCACCATCTACTGCACAACCAATCCTCTCTGATGGCATCTGCGAGCTGCACTGATCTTCAGGTATAGAACATATCTAGAGGACAGTTTATTATTTAGAAAAATAATAGTAGTAGATTCATTCCTGGAACCTTGGCACCTTTCGTCATGAGTTCTTGGTTAGATTTACAGCACTGGCCAGGTGTTTCTTCCTGTGGATCAGGCCTTAAATCCAATCAGAAAGTGGTTGGTTATCTCATAACATCCATGCCTGTTGTATTCATGAGCATACATGAGTGGCTGGGAAGGTAGAGGGGAGGAGGATGTCAGGGGAGGGATAACTATCACTAAAGATACTTGAAAAAGTCACATGGAAACCTAGCAGTTTATAAGCTTAATATGAATTTAACTGGAGTTACCCTCCACAGAGGAGGATGCTCCTTCCAGAAGCCGGAGATTAAATAAATAGCCCAGTTCCAGGTGTGGGATGCTTCCCACTGAGCTGTTGGCCAGGGTATCCTCGAGATCCCATAGATGACACAGGCTATTGACATTGCTCTTGTTTGCTGTGCTGGCTTAAATGAAAATGGTCCCCCTAGGCTCATAGGGAGTGGTACTATTAGGAGGTGTGGCCTTGTTAGAGTAGTTATGTTCTTGTTGGAAGAAGTGTGTCACTGGGTAGGGTGGGTAGGAGCGGGACTTTGAGGGTTCAGAAACTCAAGCCAGGCCCAGTGACTTAATCTCTCTTCCTGCTGTCTTCAGATGCAGACATAGAACTCTCAGTTACCTCTCCAGCATCATGTCTGCCTGCATGCTGCCATGCTTCTTGCCATGACAACAATGGACTGAACTTCTGAACTATAAGCTGCCCCCCATTATTTTTCTTTATAGGACTTGCTGAGGTCATGGTGTCTCTTCACAGCAGTAGAGACCCTCCCTAAGACGATTGTCCATCAGAACTTGAAAGGAAGACCCTATTTCTGAAGACACCACAAACTTTGGTCACAGAACATGGAAATATCAAGTTGGTACTGACCAGGAAACTTCTTCCCTGCTGGCCAGTTTTCATAATACTGGAAGGTGCTATGTAAGCTATTGGGAGAATAAAGTCATCAAGAGTCTTTATTATTATGAACCCTGTGAACTACAATAAGAGCCTGTTATGGCAAAGTTTATGTTTCCATCCTGATGACTGGTCAACTCTGCCATGTAATCCTCAGAGGCTGCTGGGTATAGTAAGGGTATAGCACTAATTATATTTATTTGCCAAAAAGCATGTGAAATGTTATCGGAGAAGGATGATAAAATTGTCACTTGCATTTTATTGTCAAAGAAAATATGGCAAAGAGTGATTGAGTGACTTTCTTGAGGCAACATTGTAGATAGTTAATGGTGCCAAGATATTAACCCGTTGTGTCTGGATAGCTGGTATTTGTTCAAAATGAAGGTAGTGTTGGCCCAGAGTTTCAGACTGCCCAGTCTGCATTTGTGCTATTCTGCAATGTGCTGGTCCTATTTCACTGGGTTGGGATGAACCTGGCATTTGGAAATTTGGACGTTTTAATGTTTGCACAGCCTAAATGGAGAGACTTCTCCAAAAATTGTCCCTGTTTTTACACACAGGTAAGAAAGATCAAAATGACACAAGGATCCCAAAGGACATTGGAATATGTGTGCTTTGCAGTGGAAGCTGCAGTATCTTGAGAGGCTGCTGTTCCCTTTGCTTTCCTGGAGACTTTCCTTTACAGCTGAGGAGAGGCAGCTCATGGCCTCTCTTGTTGGACTAGAGGAAGGCTCAAGATAATTCTTCATGCTACTTGGAATTAGTAATCATGATTTAATTAGTTGCTTTTGGAGAGACAGATTATAAAGCCATATATGTTTGTGAAACGAAGTCACCAACTCAGGGTGCCATGATCAGTGATTACAATCAGAAAGCAACTCTTTGAAAGAAGCAGGATGAATGAAATAATGAATGGATGGTCCAGTGCAATTCAACGAGGTACAACGACACTTTGCATATGCTTTCTCTTCACCTGGTTATATTGCAGCCTTGATTTTTGAGGTCCTGATTATAACATGAACTGAGTGGAAGGCAGAGTGGAGACAGGGAGGAAAAAATGGGCCCTGGTGATGTCATGTGGATGTACAGTCTATTGGCTTCATAAGCCAATTTCTACCTTGAGCATTTCCAATGCAAGGGCTAATAGATAGATCATCGTCTCTCTCTCCATGTCCTGCACCATGTCCACATTTCTCTCTTAACTTGTCAATTCAAGGTAAGCATTCATTCCTGTGAAAGATGCACAGACTTTACACTGACAGTAGACTGCTTTGCCTAAGTCACCCAGCCTGTCTTCAGGACAGAAGAGAACTGCTGGATCAGCTGCCTTTTAAGAATGGTTGTTTTATTTATTTTGCTATTTGTTTGTTTGTTTGTTGGTTGGTTGGTTGGTGAGGAACATGTCAGAAACTCTCCAGCTGAATTCTCCACAGTGCCTTGATTCTGATCTTCCATGCTCTTCTTTTCTATTCTCTGAGTGGTCCTTGGATCCTGTGCTTATAAAAGAGTGAGACATGACACATGTCTATAGGAAATACGAGTCTAGCAGCCAGAAACAGATTGACAGGACTGAAGCAGGGGAATGAAGGGAAAGATCACGTTTGAGGCTGATTTTATTTTCCAAAAGTTTCTACAAATTGAGAAAGGCACAATTAAGAAGGGCTTGCTTAGGAGGCCGTGTGCTCCCAATTAAGATTCAAATTAATTAAAACCTGTGCCCACAGTGACAGTGTCTCTCTTCTGAATTAGAATTCTGGCACCAGAATTCACTGGCTCTGAAACTATCCTGACTCAAGTTCCTTTGTTTATCTGTGAACTAGTCAGTCTGGATCCAAAGATTTGGAGGTGTGAGTGGTCATCTTGACCAATGTCATTTGCAGGGCAATGGAGAAGTTTATCACCTTCCTTCACATTGTAGAGCAGACATTTCCACAAGAAAGTCAAGATATAAAAATGAATGAACGGAAGCCAGGCAAGTACTAGAAAATATCTAGCCTAAAGTTTTCTGCAACGTTGTGTATTAGTCTATTCATACTACTATAATAAATTGCCTAAATATAAACTTTATAAATGAAGGTTAGTTAATTCAAAATTTTGCACATTCAAAGACATGGTGTTGCCACAGGCTCAGCTCTAGTGAGGAACCTCTTAGCTATGTCACAGCATGTTGATGTCACAAGGGCAAAGGTCACACTGCTGAAGTTGGAGCCCAGAGATAAAGACAGGTGCAATCCTCTCTTCAAATGACACATATCTAATTGAGTTAAGATCCTCTATCAAGTGCCACCTCATAAAGTTCCCACAGCATGCCACCATGAGAACCAAGCTCCTGATATATAATGTTTGGAAGTCAAACGTGTCCAAACTGTATCAAACAGACTGTAGAATTTTTTAATGATATGTTTTCTAAGCATTTTTGTTGTTTTTGTTTAAATAAGAATTTTGTTTGATTTGTAGAAAATACACCCTTTCTCTATACTAGAGATTATATATCCATGGGTAGAGTAGAAAAACACTGAAAAATCTTAGAGACTATTTATGGCTTACAATACCAAAAAAAAAAATACATTGAATATTATGAAATCATGAAGACTTCATTTTCTGTTTGTGTGTTATATGATCTTACTGTGGAGTCCCTGCAGAATGTATTAGTATAAATCATTTCAGAGGTCTAAAACCAACAAAATTTCAGATGTAGTTTTTGTAAGTCCATGTGCCCTAAGCTGTGTGACTGGATCACTCTGTAGAACTTTCTCAGCAGTCTGGCTATAGAAAAAGGACACATTGCTTGGGGCAGCTAATGGCCTGACTTCTCAGAACAGTACTTGGAGTTACTTTGTCCCATGGAAAGAAGTGTCCCTTTGAAAATGAAAACTGAAATGGTGTTGTTTCAAAGACTGTGCTATATGGTGTGATGATATTTCTTCCACACCCTCTCTCTTTCTGTCTCTCTCTCCCTCTCCTCTTTTCTATGCTAGAAATCAACCCACGGACTTCAAGTAATCTAAAAAAGTGCTCTACCACTGAGCTGTTAAACCCCAACCCTCACCACACTTCCTGTATTCCTTTTGGGAAGATTTGACACTGATAGGATCTATTAATTTTAAAATCGCTCTGGCCTGGGGAGATGGCTCAGTGAATAACATACTGGAGAAACATGAGGACAGGAGTTTGGATCCCCAGAACACATGCAGAGCTGATGGAATGGCATGCATCGGTAATCTCAGGATGCCAAGTGAGAGATGAAAGAGAGAGACAGGAGAACCCCTGGAGGCTCACAGGACGGTAACCAAGGGACACAGTGGAAGACAATAAGAGACCCTGCCTCAAACAAGGTGGGAGACAACAGCCAGTATCTAAGGCTGCCCTCTGACCTCCACATGTGTTCTGTGGTAAATTGTATAGCTACATTCACAAACACACAAATTTGTACACTCACACCCTCTTACCTACACCCCTCCACACCATTACATACCCCCACACACATACCTCCATGCCCCCCCATCACCACACACACACACACACACACACACACACACACACACACATACACACTACACACACATGCATATGTAATTTAAGTCTTTCACACCTGGGAAGTTTGTTTCATTATAAGATAAAGATGGATGCATTCAATAAGAATAAAGCACGTGTTAGACAAATAGGGACTGCTGGATAAATGGAGCACCGGAAGACAGTAAAATGGTTGTCCTTGCGATCCAACGTCCCATTCCTCAGTTTCACAGTTCACCTTTAGAGACAGGTGGACACACCATCTACTGTGCTCGCCATTTCCTTGGTAGTAAATCCTACTGGTTTTATTACCATGGTTTGTTGACACGCTATGCAGCATTCGAGTTAAAAGAAGCATGGACAGCTTCAATTACATCTCCATTTTTTAGGGAACTTTGCTCTTAAATACTGGGAGTTATAAACTGTCTTGTAGCAAATTTCATGAACCCACAGACATTACTGTAAATAAAGCGTGCTCTCAAGTCAGTGGCTTGAAGCCACACTGGGAGATCAACTTTCACAGCAAACTGTCAATTTTATGTTATAAATTCAGATGAGTGGTTAGCATTTGCTGTTTCGTCTTTGAAGCTGGATTGGTCTCTTTTCTCCGTCATGTCCATCAGAAAGGAGACTTTTCTTCTCATCTGGGCTTGCACATTTCTCTTTAGGCAATCAACACCTCGCCCCTGTCTCTGAGTGTCATGTCTTTGTTGTTATTCACGTTCATCAACTTCTGAGTGTTTTCTTCTGAAACTCTCAGGCCTCACAGGTTAAACCGTAACCAGTTATTGACGATATTAAATAACACCTTGTGAAGCCGCTCTGCAGGGTCTGGTGTAGCTTTTCATCAGATCTGGAGGAAAATGTCACTATTAGTTTTGCCTCATTACTACTTTGAGTAGGAGATAAAAAGAGTGAGAGTGAGAATGTGTGTGTGTGTGTGTGTGTGTGTGTGAGAGAGAGAGAGAGAGAGAGACAGAGACAGAGACAGAGAGACAGAGAGAAACAGCAGAGACAGAGAGAAACAGCAGAGACAGAGAGACACAGAAAAATCTAGTTTAGAATCATTTAGGTGGGAAAATATAATGGGGGGGAGTTAATTTCTTCAAAGCATTCTCTTATATACACTATCAAGAGGCATTTGAATCTAAACATGCAATGTATTTGTCAAAGAATCCTCACTACTGCCCTATTTTTTTGTGAAGTAAAAAAATCAAAATTTGAAACTATCTAAATTTCCAAATACATGGAAAGTTACAAGAAACCATAGTATGGAGCAGTGGTTCTCAATCTTCCTGATGCTGTGATCCTTTAATACAATTCCTCATGTTGTGGTGACCCCACACAACCATAAAACTATTTTCGTTGCTACTTCATAACCGTAGTTTTGCTATTGTTATGAATCATAGTGTAAATATCTGTGTTTCCTGATGGTCTTAGGCAACTCCTGTGAAAAGGTCATTTGATTTCCCCGAAGGGGTCACAACCCACAGATTGAGAACCACTGGTATAGTGTACATTTTTTTTCCTTACGAAAGAAAGCATTTAATTTAATTTGGGGCTTGCTTCCAGTTTTAGAGGGTTAGTCCACGACCATCATGATGGGAAAGAGAGTAGCAAGGCGCTGAAGTCGTAGCTGAGAGCTTTACTTCCTGAGCCACATGCATTCAAACATA
>CABHPP010001513.1:62519-74312 GCA_902168425.1 Peromyscus attwateri | reverse complement strand
CTCACCTCCTCCTTGTGTCCTTACTTACATCCTCACCTCCTCCTTGTGTCCTTCTTACATCCTTACCTCCTCCTTGTGTCCTTACTTACATCCTCACCTCCTCCTTGTGTCCTTACTTACATCCTCACCTCCTCCTTTCATCTTTACAGAGGATATAAGCCCATGACTTACGCTCCGCAGCCTGAGGGCTTAAACACCAAGGAAATATATTTGATCATTTGTACTACTGCAAAGAAGGTTTATTCTTGACATTCATTTTTTTTCTGAGAAAGTTGACACAAGGACCTCAACTCTACAATATGCACAGGAGTGAGCAGACTTTACTAAATCTAATCACCATTTCACTTGAAATATAACTGACAGTACTTTTCTTTACTACATCAATTATAAGAGCCCATTGAGTCATCAAGGGTCTTGCCATTCATAGTTGATTGAATGAGAAAATGTTTTATTCAGTCTTTTTATGTCCTTATAGATAAATTCCCAAACATGAAAATACTGGGTAATTATCAGAATCTTTCAAATTGGGGGTGTGCAGGGATGCTTCAAGCTACCCAGGATGAACAGAAGGAAAAACTCTTTGCTGATTTTTCTCAAAACAACAACAACAAAAAACCCAAACACAAACAAAAAACCAGAGCAGGAGGCCAGATCACCTGACCTGGCACTTGTAAAGCATTCAAAAGATTTGTAGATCCAAGGGAATGGATTTCACAATGCCTGTCTCCCTACGGCAGAGGAATTAACCTCTGGAGAGCCTATGGCAGAGGACTTACCTCTGGACAGCATGGCTAAGGGTAAGCTTCTGAAGCCATATTCTCTGACTAGATTTCAGGAGCCCTCTGTGGCACCTCAGAACCTGTGGCTTCTTGGGTCCTCCTTAATGTCACATTGGTCTTGATTCTTCTCTTCTCCCCTCAAGACAGGTATACTGCTAGGGATGTGACTCTGTAACACAGTGCTTGTCCAGCATGTCAAAAACCTTGGTTCAATCCTCAGGGCCACAAAATTTGAAAAGAGAACACAGAGGTACTGAGGGTCACTTTTAACTAGTATCTGAGAACACAAATGACTATGTATAGCAACTGCCAAGCAAGGGATACTGTTGTTTTCAAGATGAGGAAACCAGAACTCAGTTCTGGTGGCTTGTTTACAATTAGGACTTAAACTTGGGACATCCATTTTCCCCTAGGAATTCCATAACCTTTAGTTTCAGCAGGACAGATGGGAGGGGGCACGGCAACAACATTCACTTAGGAAGCTAAAATAAAGTGTCTAATGCTGAGATCCACATTCTTGGGCCAACTCCCAAAGCACTTCTCCCCAGAGAACTGGCCACGGGTCTGAAGCTTGAGCCTATGTTCCAAAGACCAGAGGGAAGATGGTCAGAGATGAATAGTATCAAAGTCCATAGATAACTACTGTGTGACCTACATCCAGACACTTGGGCTCAGATGTACAAATGTCATGCCTCCTAAGTCCCTGCAGGAAGAGAGATACAAGAACTAGATGGAATGTGAACTATTTCTTAAGGAAGTATGCTCACATTGCTTTCCTCCAGAGAGAACTTGGGCTCATCCTTAACTGTGGTTCTGCAAGCACTCTGTTTAAGAGAGCAAAGAGAAGGAGAGGTGGTGTGTGGAAGTACACAGGAGACAGGCACAGGATCCAGATAAAGCAGATCACCTCCAAGCCCTCAGAAGGCTTCTGTGAATTTCATCTAGTTCTCCTGCAGCTTTCCTGACGACTCCTTTCATGTCGGCCTTCTACAGACGTCACACCTTTCTTCTACCTCATTCTGCTAATCCTTACATATAGACTCAGTTTTACCCCACCCTTATTGTTACAGTATAACAACATACCCACGCTACTGGGAAAGGGAAAATGAAAAAAAGGACTATTTTAAATTTTGTTCACCCATCTTGAGAGTGGTGCACCTGAACTGGGTAGAGAGGGTGGACCTCAGGAGCTAGCATCTTGAGAAGGGTGGTCCAGAGATGCAGAGAACAGGATGCTAATATATCACAGCATGGCTGTGGTCAGAAGAAGGGTCTGGAACAGCCCAAAGGAACCCTGGATGCCACATGGGGTCGCCTCCCCCTTCCTGATAGTCAGAGGCTCCTGTCCAGGACTGCTCATCCACTTGGTGCCCAGTACAGATGGCAGGTAAATGTGGGCTCTGAAAGTCATGTGTTCAAGGAGATCAAGTGTTCCAAGGCTGTGCTTAGGCTCTGAAAAATGCTGCTCCCCACTCAAGCCCTCCCCCCTCCCTAGTTTCCTCAACGCTACCCTTGAAAAGAGATTTCATTTTTATTCTTATTTTTTTTTTGAAAGGAGGGAGAGGATTTTGGCTTTACCACACTCTAATTCTCTTTTCTGAAACTGGAAATACAAGCCTCGATTTCTCAGAATGGTTGTGAGAATGAACAGATGTGAGGAAACACCTAGTGTAACAGCTGGCTACGGCCCCATCCCATGTCTGCGGACTTCCTTGGCTCCTCTCTGACCTTCTCTTGTAAAGTATGCTCTCCCTTACCCAACTTCTCCTTGGCAGAAATCTTGAGGAACTGATACTCATTGTCTCCTTTAGGACAGGATGTTATCGGTGGCGGGAAGGTAGCAGAGTATGGAAAGAGCCCAAGAAATACTGCAGCTGGTGGGCACCTCTGCTGCTGAGGTACGGGTGACCTACAGAAGAGGGGGACCCAGGGTCCACATTTCCACATCTGTGCCCTGTCTCCATCCCCTCTGCTGTGCAATGGCTGGAGTCAAGGGGGTGGCAGTATATTCAGCTCCTTACCTTGAGAGGCACAGCAGCAGGTGGGGCCAGGCAGCTCTGGCTGATCTGAATGGTTGGGCAGTACCTGAGGAGTTGAGCCCTTGTTGCCAGGACTGGGGTACCTGTCTCTTCTCCATAACTCTGTGCAAGTACCTCTTGGGTAGCAGTTCCTCTCCTCTGGGTTGTCCATTTGCCCCTGTCAGCACCATAGGACAGGGTACTTGGTGGAACTGAGAATTCGATGACGTTCCTGGCTTGTGCATCCATACCCCACAGGTCCTCCTGGGCAGAAGTGACTGGCCAGTGCCTCCAGCCCATGGAAGGACTGCTGCTTCCATCATTCATTGTAGGAGCTGGGCTAGCAAGCCTGCATGGCAGTGGTTGTGGTTGGCCAAGTTTCCCAGAGGCAGAGGCCAGGCAACGCCTACTATGTGGGGATCCGCAAACACCACCCCTCCTTACATCCAGATTCTGGAGTTTTTCTGTGTCTTCCTTCTTGTCCTTCAGTGAGCAGCAATTGAAAACAGCTGGTCTCTGTGTTCCAGGGCTTTTGGCGGCGGGCAGCAGGCTCAAAGGAGAAGGAGCTAAATCCTGTGTACATCTGAGGTCCCAGCACGCCAAGAAGCCTGTCCTGGGACTTGGGAAAATGTGTCCCTCCTCCAGGCCCCCTGGGGCTGCTGTTAGGGCTGCAGTGACTGGAGAAGGGGCGGGGAGAGTTAGGGTAGCTCGGGTAGGGGGGGGCTGCAGCTGGATGAAGAGGAAGGAAGTTTTCATCTGCTGTTGCTGAGGCTGCTCGGCCATTTCCTCCAAGGGAGCAGGGCTGGTCCTTGCCAGGGTTTCAGACCTCAGTGCCTCAGCAGCTGCAGGCAGACATGACTCAGCCCCATGGTTTCACCAACAGCCTGTGGAAGGAAATAACACACCTTTAGCACCCAGGGGGAGTCCCTGACGAGTTGGGGGCCAGAGGACTGTGTTTGCTGGAGAACTGGACTCTGCTCAGAGTCACAAAAACAAACAGATTGGTGGAGAACAGTCTACAAGTGACAGATGTGTGTGTGTGGGGGGGGGGGGGAGGCCTGTGTCCAAATGGAATTACTTTCCACACTTTTTACTGTCCTTCGGTAAACTTATTTTGAAGTTTAAAGTACCTAAGGAGTTGAGCCCTTGTTGCCAGGACTGTGAAAACTTCAAAATAGACTTTCAATGACTTCTGTCTATGTATGTGTAACACAGTTGCAAATAATCTAAACCTTTTCCTGAAGAAGCTCTTCTTTGAAGACTACAGCTCCTTAGGGGTTCTCATGGTTCAGGTCGACGTATTCAGTACTATAGTTTGAAGGTGCTGCCTCTAAAATTCAAGTGTTGCTGAAGTGACTGAGAGGAGGAACTTCTGAGAGGTGGTTAGAGTCTGTGTACCCTGCCACCCTGGGCTTGGATCATAAAGCAGCTTCCTGCCTCTGGCTCCACTGCCGCCCACCATGGTGAGGAAGCAGTGTGGGTCCTGGCTGGTTGACTAGAGCCTTTGGAGATTCTCAGCATGGCTGGTTGGGATTCTAATGTGAATTTTCCCATCATTTTCAGAGGTTTTGTTTGTTTGTTTTTTTTTTTCCTATCAAGGTTTCAGGATAGGTCAAGAAGTATGCAATGCTCATACTAGCCTATGAAAGAACTTTCTTCGATATTGTAACCATTCAATAGTTTGGAGAGAGGTGAGCTACCCATAATGGGAGGAGCTATGCCTTCACTAAGATGGGGGAATTAGGCGAGCGAGAAGGATCCGCTATTTGGTTTTAGCTTCTGGAGGCAGCAGACACTGTATTGGGTGCTTTAGATACCATTGTTTCATTCAACACAACACAAACCTGTAAAGCTGGGGACACTGTAGTTAGGGGACGGGTGGCTCCTCCTTCTGGGTGGCAGGTCCTAGACTTGATGGCTTTGTACTACACATAGCCCAAGTAGGCAAGGGCTAAAAAGATATCACAGGAGAAGCTTCACAACTCTTTCATCTCTTTGTAACTAATGTTCAGATGTCCAACATTCTAGTTAAAGAAAGGATTGAGGAAGCCCGGATGGTGGGGAGTGGTGGACCCAGGACCTTTCTTTCTACTTTTTTATTTGTGAACTTATTACAGGGGTGATAGTGTTGTAGAAAAGCATTTTAAGGTGTGTTACTTTTGTTTGTGTTGCATTCGTTTAACTCTGTGCAGCTGTGTTACTGTGCCTGTCTAAAACACCTGATGGTCTAATAAAGAGCTGAATGGCCAATAGCAAGGCAGGAGAGAGAGATAGGCGGGCTGGCAGGCAGAGAGAAGATATAGAAGAAAGAGTGAGGAAAAAAGAAGTAGCCAAAGAAGGAGGACGACTCCGGGGGCCAGCCACCCAGCTACACAGCCAGCCATAAGAGTAAGAGTAAGATTTATAGAAGTAATAGAATGGGAAAAGCCCATAGGCAAAAGGTAAATGGGATAAGTTAAGAAAAGCTGGCAAGAAACAAGCCAAGCCAAGGCTGAGCATTTATAATTAAGAGTAAGCCTCTGTGTGTGATTTATTTGGGAGCTGGGTGGCAGGTCCTTCAAAAGAGAAAAGAGCAGAAAATAACCAACAACATGACAGTATGACAAATTCTAAACTATGTGAGTAGGAATTCAAGAAGTATAGAGAAATGGATGGCTTGGGAACTGATGATAGGCTGGCTTGGAAGGCACATGCAGGAGACCTCCATGAAAAATCATTAAATAGTAGGTAGCCTTCTAAAGGAGCTTTGGTTCTGGGTAAGTAGGGGGTAAGGTACTGAGAAACAATGGTTATTATTAGATATAAGTAGCATTGTGATTGCAAACATGAATTTTGGTGACAGACAAACATTTCTCTGAATCTTCCTTCCACTGGGTGGCTATGTGACCCTGGGAAAATTAATTTTTCTTTGTGATGACCAATTTTCCCTAAGACTGCTAATAATACCTAGTTCATGAGTTTGCTATCTATGTAGGGATTAAGTGACTAGTACATGGCACATAACTCCTCAATAACTGTTAGCTTCTCTTGGAATGTCTCCACACATTTGAAGCTCTGAAGAAATTTGTTTATGCAACAAAACAATTAAAATATCATATACATGGATATCTTCATTTCACATAAAATTATGTATACATATGTATTGTTTTCACCTATGGCAGGTGACCATTTGCATATTTTTATGCTTCCTGTCTGACAAGTAAGATTCTAGGAGCAGAGGAATTACTTGACATGTGAGAGCCAGCAGTGGGTTTGGGGTTAGAAGACATAGGCTTGAGTTTGGGAGTAACCATTCATTAAGTGTGACTCACAGCAAATCTCTGAACCTCAGTGGACATATTTATAACACATGTCTATCATTCCCACCTGACAGAACTCTTTTACAGGTCAAATGGGATAATCTGTCTAAAAATAATAGATCCAGGACAGGCACCAAAACAACACAGAGAAACCCTGTCTCAAAAAAAACAAAAAGAAAAAGAAAGTAATTTGTAAACACAAGCTTGAAGTTGTGATGTGTTGTAATAGTAATACACAGTCACAGACGTAGGTACACACACATACACATCTCTATGTATACATGAGGGTTATTTTTGAGACAAGCTCTCAGATGGCCTAAGCTAGCCTTGAGCTCAGAATGACCTTAAACTCTTGATCTTCCTTCTTCTACCTCTCAAGTGCTGGGATTACAGGCATGCACCATCTATAATAATATAGTAATATTATTAATACTTCTAAACTAAATCATTCTCTGTAGTTTCAATGAAGTCCATGGTTTCGTTCCTTTGAAAGGATTCTAAGCTAGCTTCCTATTTTCCTGCCACCATGTCAAGATTCATACAATGTAGATAGAAATAACATATAATTTAAATTTAAATGACACCATGTCTCAGCTAATGGTGATGGTTTCTTCTCCACAGTTCTACAGAGAAAAAGAAAATTTCTAGAGTCTTAACAAAGATAGAGAGGGAGGGTACTGTCTGTAAAAGTATCAGAGCACTCTATTCCCTCACTTCAACCTGTCACAACTTTCTGAGGTGGGCAACATGGCCCTCCTCTTGGGAATACAAAGAATGAACAGGGAATATGGAGTAATTTGCTTCAAGCCACATGGTTAGTGAGGGCAGAAACTGACCTCTCCAGCTCTTTCTGCCCCTCTTTGACCAGTAGACATCATCTAAACAGTATGTTCAGCCACCCTACAGGTATTGCCTCCTCTGGCCTCACACTTTCTGGGTTTGTTTCCAAGTAGTTCTAGAAGCATTCCATTCAGTTTCAACTCAAAGGAGTGATACTGTGCCACCCAATTCTCCTCTTTTTCCTCAGAGGGTGGTGTTCCCTGTTGGTGTTCTTATACTGGAGCCCTCGGGAGTCCCTGAACCCAATTTGGTTGTGCCTTGTTGAGTATTCACAACTTGGTAGGATCAAAAGGAGGTATTATCGGGGGAGCTCCTCGTCAATGTGGTTAGAAGGATTATATTTGGAAAATGATTGGAGACATTTTCCAAAGACAAATGGAGAGATAAAGTTGAGCTGGGGCTGGGTAAGACTGTAAAGAGGTGAAAGAATATACGGCAAGGGCATGGGATGTAGAAACAGAATAAAAAATACAACCCAGGAGGTCAGAAATGTAACAATAAGCACTGAGCACTCTTACTCACACCTTACCAAGCAGGCTTCAGAATACTCCAGGAATCCCCATCTACTGGGCACCCATATTCTTTCAGGACTATAGTTTAGTTCTTTCCCCATTATGAGGAACATAGTGAGCTTGATGTGAAATTGATACAACCTGATAATGATGGTAGTTGTTGCTACTGTCTTTGGACTTTGTGGTGATTTGAAAGAAAATGGACCCCAAAAGAAGTGGCATTCTTAGGAGGTGTGGCTTTGTTAAAGTAGGTGTAGTCTTGTTAGAGGAAGTGTGTCACTGTGAAGGCAGGCTTTGAGGTCTCTTTTGCTCCAGCTTCACTTGGTATGACATGGAGTTCCCTTCCTGTTATCTGAAATATGTAGGAGTCTAAACTACCTCTCTAGCACCATGTCTGCCTGCATGCTGCATGCTCCTCATTGTGGTGAAGTCAATATCTTTCTAAAGAAAAAAGGGGGCTAGGATAGAGATATGATAGGATGAAAGGGTAGATTATTGAATCTACTTTTAAAGAGCAACAACTTGTGTAAAATGTTTTACATTGCTATAGATTTTAGTTAATTACAAATTTAAAATTAATTTTGTTATACTCTATGTATATTTCTACTCTTATGTAAGTATTATGTTTGTGCAGCTCATTTGAAATTATAATGTATAATTAAGAAATACAGATTAATAGTCATCTATGATAATCACACTTATAGTCATTTAGTTAAGTTTTCTAGGCATATACAGATATATTTCAGTTAGGTTGGTAATCTTCAAAGACTCCAAAGAATATGGCACTTAAAATGTTTTAAAAACTTAGACTTTTCTGGACAGTGAGACATGTCTGCTCCTGGCAGTACCAATTTACTTCAAAGAGGAAGATGGGCATCGAAGACACTTCGCATGGAGTTTATCTTCTTCTTGGCACAAAATAGCCATTTGGGCAAGAAACTGTTCGGACCTGGACTGCTTGACAGGATATTATATAAACTGGACATGCAGGACCCATAGGAAGGTGACCACTGAACTTTGCAAGGTGAGATGGTCCTTCAGGTTCCCATTTTGCAGAAGAAACTGCCAGACATTCTACAGGACAGAGAGAAATGACTGAGAGAATTTAGACCTATAGACTGAAGATGGATGCCCCAACATTACCGAGGAACTTTGGGTGACTGTCCAGGCAGCCAGCTCTGTCTGTCATTCTAGATTTTTGGAAGTTGCTTACAATGCATTTTCTGTTTACTTAGGTAATATTATATCCTTCTGAGGTCTTTGATGTAGTTGAAGACTAGATAGTTGTAATTATAATTTTCCTTGGTTATAGTAAAAGATAAATTAGATATGAAACTTTAGACTCACAAATATAGGATAGATAAAAATATTTTCTTTAATTTTGCCAAATACAAATAGACTAGATATTATAACTGTAGTTCTTGCTTGATAACTGTTTTGTTATATGTAATTTTACCATGTTAAGGTTAAAACTTTGCTTTTTTATTAGACAGAAAAGGGGAAATGCTATGGGATAATGCTGTTGTGCTCTGGTTTAACAAAACACTGATTGGCCAGTAGCCAGGCAGGAAATATAGGTGGGGCGAGCAGATGAGGAGAATGCTGGGAATAGGAAGGCTGAGTCAGGAGGCACCAGCCAGACACAGAGGAAGCAAGATGACAAGGCAGAACTGAGAAAAGGTACCAAGCCACATGGCTAAACATAGATAAGAACTATGGGTTAATTTAAGTGTAAGAGCTAGTCAGTGATAAGCCTGAGCTAATGGCCAAGCAGTTTAATTAATATAATTTATTATTATAAATTAAATAAATAAATAAATAAAAGTGATTATTTTATAAGTGGGCCACAGGACTGTGAGGGGCCTGGCGGGATTGGAAAAAACATCCAAGTACACCCCATCATGATGATAATGTAAGCCACCACCTCAATTACATGCTTTCCTTTATAAGAGTGCTGTGGTCATGGTGTCTCTTCACAGCAATAGAAATCCTAACTAAGATGGTCTTCCATAATAACATACCATAGATTGGGTGACTTATAAACAACAAAAAGTTATTTCTCATGTTTCTGGGGATGGAAAAGTCCAAGTCCATGGTGCTGGCAGAATCTTGACTGGCATCTTTCACTTTTATCTCACATGACAGACAGGGCAAGGGCTCTCTCTGGGGCCTCTTTTTTCCCACTCATGGCACAGCCACCTCCCAATGGCCCACTTCCCATTTCCATCACTTCTCACCCCCAGAACATGGTGTATATGACATTCTGTATCTCAGAGTTGCTGGCCTTGCAGTCTGCCGAAGGTAAAGCTGCCCGCCTAAAGTGACACAGAAATTAAACAGATGTAGAAGCAGGTCCAGGTCTGTCAGGCTCAAACAGCTGTTCCTGCCATACTGTTTCACTACACATTAGTGTATCTAGGAATCACTTTATCTGCCATGGATAAGGGATTTGGAGAGGCTTTTTAAAATGCAAAAGTTTCACATCTCATTTTTTAAGCCCCAGGGCACATGTCCCTGTGACTCCTCAACCTCCTACTCTTTCCACATTGGCTGGAGTAACTATTTTTTTTTGCCTCTTCTCAAAAGGCAAGTCCAACTCATGTCATCAGAGATGACACCATGTCTGGAATCCCTTTTGCAGTGATCATTTACGGAAGAAGCAGATGGCAAATCTTGGAAAATATTTTAATTAGGAAGTCTTTCATTTCCATCCTGTTTCTATTTCCTTTGCTACCCCCATCCCACCCCATGCACACATTGGCATGCTCTTAGTGATTTTTTTTTGTATTTTTAATTGATATGTGCCCAGCCTGGCATCTGATCAAACAGGCCAATTGCTTTTGAAGTGAGTGGGAAAAATGCTGAAACAGACAGAAGGAGATTCAGTGCTCTGTGAATCTCTGGTGTGTGTCATGTGTAGATGTCCACAGTTCATGTCTTCTGGAGCCCTTTACATGCAGGAGGTACTGGGTGTTAGCACAGAGGTCTCACAGCTAGGCGGAGGTGAGCAGCACTTCTCTACAAAGAGAGGCTGTGGCTGTGGGGCTGAGAGTGCGGATGAAGGACTGAGGTGGCTGTACTCTGTGCCACCCAGACTCTACTTCCTTCACGTGCTTCTGAAAGCTCCAGGTTGTCCCCGGTGAGTCATTTCACATAGCTGTGAGCTTCCTGGAAACAGCAGTCACAAAACTCTGTCAGACAAATAGGAACTGCCTTTAAAAGCATACCTTATGAGTAGTTAGGGGAAAGGAAGGCACCTTTCCACTGAACTTGGTTCTGACTGCATTTTATTATGTGCTCTCCCCTGGCCAAGTCATTCTCATTTGCTTCTCAATTCACTCTCCATGAAGCTGTAGGGTTAAAGGATGAAGGAATGAAGGATGTAGGATGGAGGGAGTTGGCTAGGTTAACAAGGGGCAAAGCCAGTACTACAGCCTCTCTTGTCTGGGCTCCGGAGTCTCTGCTATTTCCCTGGAAGGCAGGTCAGACCCATGCCTGTGTCTCGCCAACCTCTGCCACAATCCCATCCTCCATTGCTCACTGAAGCCTATCCAATCAATTCTTTTATTTTATTTATTTATTTGTTTATTATTTAATATATACACCGTATTCTGCCTGCATGTATGTCTGCATGCCAGAAGAAGGCGCCCGATCCCATTATAGATGCTTGTGAGCCACCATGTGGGTGCTGGGAATAGAACTCAGAACCTCTGGAAAAGCAGCCAGTGCTCTTAACCTCTGAGCCATCTCTCCAGCCCCTTTCCAATCAATTCTATATTTGCTTTTATGTCAGCCTAGGGAGACTCACACTGGATCGTGCTCACTCTCTGTGGGCATCAGTGTCGCCGGGATAAAGACCACCATAGCCCAGAACTGGCCGGAACCTTCCCTGTTTTCTTCAGCGCTTCTTCCACTGTTTCCATGGAGACAGGACAGGTCCTCAGGCCCCCTGTAAGGACCACCGCTCTGACCCCTCCCTTCTTCCTCCCTCTAACTGCCTCCTTCACCTTGGCAACAGTCTAACAGCTGTGAGGCCATCACCAGCCACTGCCTCTCCTCAGTCCCCTCTTCCCTAGTACTTTCTTCCAGCCACATTCATTTTGATGCCAGTTTTGCTGTGATGAATATAACATGGAAAGAGAGAAGAGAAGCAGGAAAAAAGCTAGAGCTGTCAACATTTTCTTTTTACTTCCTCAGAGTTGTACTTAACAATCATCCAAAGGATTTTAACATTGCAAATGTCTCTCATAAGTAAAATATTTGGCTCAATTATAGACTCTGAATAGAACTTCATGTTGGTAATATATATATATATATATATATATATATATATATATATATATAT
>CABHPP010001513.1:44624-62509 GCA_902168425.1 Peromyscus attwateri | reverse complement strand
ATATATATATATATATATATATATATATATATATATATATATATTACAGATAACAAAATTCACTGAAACACTATCAAACTCTGATGTATTTAGCAGCATGAATAGAAATCCAAGTATGAGACATAAACATGTATGATAAAGTGTGTTTAAAGATAAGTGAAATGGGTTTTATATTTGTGTGTGTTCTTGCCTGTGGAATCCAAAATGCAGAGTTGGGGTTCTTCCTTGGCCTCTCCGTGCCTTATTTCTTGAGATAGGAGGATGTCTCACTGAACCTAGAGCTTGCTGACTGACTAGGCTGTCTAGTCAATAAACTCCAGGGATCCTCTTGTCTCTGCCTCCCAGCACTAGGATTATAAATACATATCATCACATTGATTTACGTGAGGCCTGGGGATCAGGCCCTCATGCCTACACATCAAATGAAGAACTATTACCAAAGACACGTGAATTGAGCAGCTACTTTTTATCTGGTACCCCCCCTGTTTAAGAAGTAAAGAGAGACTCTGAAGCTTACTTGACCAAGCAGCAGACATAGTAACAGGGAAGGCAGAAGCCAGATGTCCACACTACCCTCTGTCACCGTCTGCTTCCTGTGGAACACAGAGCATCTTTGTTGCTGAGGGAAGAACATAGTCTATATGGAATACTGCAGCGCGGTGGGGTGAGTCATGCTAAGCAGCACTTGTATATAGACATAGGCATGAGGCTCCCATTTACCTCTGCCTGGCTCCTTAAGTAGTTTTGACACCCTTAATAGGATACAGACAGGCTATGAGCATATGTGCTTATCACACATGCTCTGCCTTCTATGGAAACCTGGAAACAGAAGAAAGACCTTATTTATCTTAAAAGACCATGGCAGCTTAAGAAAGAGTGGATACAGAGCATAGAAAGCAACACTTGAAAGTAAGACTGTTTGACCAGAGCGATTTCCACTAGGTTTATTCAGTTATTTAGACGATAGAAAATGGTTCTTTGGTCCATTTAACATACATTCACATTAGATCTCCTTCCTTAGGATTATTGTTTCTCCCCTAGGGTCAAATGGATTTAGAAACTGAAGAATGATAGACTCTTCCACAGGATGAAATGTGAAGAATGCCAGGAAGGCCTCCTGGGCCTTCAGTTCTATGGTCCATTAAGGTGCCACAGATCTGAAAGTTCTACCCCTGTAACTTCATTTGTCTAGAGTAAGTATTGCTTTAGGTTCAGCAGTGGACTCTCCTTTAAAATACCGATTCCTCTGTGCTGCTGTTGAGATCTGGATTGGCCCACAAAGGCCCACGTGTTAAGACTCAGTGCCTAGATGACAGGAGGTGATGAACACTGTAGGTGGGGCCTGGCGGAAAGTCTTCCTGTCAAGAGAAGCATGCTGTAGGAAGGACTGCAGTTGCTTTTTGTTTGGTTTGCATTTAAGGTAGAAAAAAAAAATCTTAAAAAATCCAACCAAGTCAAAAACCGTAAGGAGCAACAGCTCAAGAGACAATATGTACATCCTGGTCTCTGTACATCACAGAGGTCCATCTGAGGGGCCAACAGGGATAGTGTTGGGGAAGGGATGGCCATCTCATTTGGTTTAAAAGCAGTTCCTGGGATTTTCTGAGTCTTTCATTTCTAATGGGTCATATACTGACTGGACTGATTGCTGTTTCCCGACGGGGTAATCTTAAGCAAGTCACTTAGAATTTCCTGACCTATACCTTCTCATCTATAAATTATGACTGTAACATTATCTGTTTTATAGAACTGCAGCAGGCACTAATACAAGAAAGCAATTTATAAAATAGGTATCACACATAAGTGAGTTACTTTTCTTAATAGTCGACTTCACTCAAAGTTACAAAACATCTCACACAGATGCATTGTCTGAAGAGATTCTGACTAACTCGAAGCTTAGAAAATAAATAGTCATTAGGCGGTAAAGGAAGAGGAGGGAGATTATTTATGCCTTGCTGAGGCAATACATGTATACAAAGAAACCTGCAGCCTATGATTTGCAGGGCAGGCTGGGGCCTGCAGACCTGCAGGGAGGCAGGGCTGCAAAGAGGGGAGCCCAGGTGCTTTGGTTTAATAGTATGAAGCCTGAAGTTTGAGGCAGGCAGTGACAAGAGCTCCATCCTGGAGGGCATTGCCTGCCATGTTAGGGAGCTCACAATTTATATCCTAAAACGATATTTTAACTACTGTGTTCAGTATACATTATTATTATTATACACAAATACATGCATACATAATCTATTTAATAAGCATATCTTTTAAGAGTTTCTTTACTCATTCAGTTTCTGAAGGTGGTAACTTACACTGTTAAGCCTGATTCTTGACTGCAGGATTTCTCTGGGCTTTGTTTATTGAGACAGTCTTGCTATAGATCTCAAGTTGGCCTTGAACTCATGATCCTTCTGCTTCTGCCTCTGTCTCATGGATTACAGCCATGTACCACCATGCCCAACTTTCAAAACCTATCATATGCTACTCTGCTTCATGAATTTTCAAGAAGGGAATGTAACCTGCCACATGTCTTTAAGATCTTTGACCACAGGTCCTTTCCCTGAACCCCACTCTCTTGCATGTCCACTGCTCAAGGTTTTCATTTCCTCACTGTCCAGTGGGAAATGCTGCAACCCTGAGGAGCCATTGTTCAGCTCACTATCTGTCCTTGCTTGTAAATATCACTGTGGTTTTATCAGCATTTCCTCATCCCTCCTAGGCTTGACAAAGACAGCCCCCACTAAGGCTTTTCTTTGTAGGAGAAACTGCTTCATCCCCCACATGGATGAACTTGACATCAATAATGCAGCCAAGCTAGAGACAGGGTCTCTATTCCACTCCATGCCCATCCTTGCTAGTCTCAGGGATGCATCCCCTCCTTGACCCAAATGGCACTATGTTATTTTAAGGTGTTTAAAAGATCAAGTGAGTCTACCCAGCCAAGAATGGAGAGTTAGTAAGAACAGAGCAACAGATGCCCCGGTGCCCAGCTAGGGGCCTTGTGCCTAGTTAGGGGGCCTCATCCCCAGGCCACACTGCTGTGCAATGCCTCCCAGTCTATAGTCTCATTCCAGAAGCTTTGATTGCATGCCAATGGAACATCCTTAATGCATTTTTATAGTGGCATAATATCACATTGGGAATGTCCGTTAGCATCCATCTGTGAAAGTTTCCTTACTAAAATTTGCTTCTTTTCTTAATGCTAGATGTCAAGCTACCCAGGAATTGACATAATGCTGTGTCCTAATAATAAAAATGGAAACAAACTTGCTCAGCTGCCTTTCACAGTCACTTGGTTTGCCCCTCCTCTACATTCTCCGTATTTCTCTGGGTTCTGCGGTCCCAAAGATAATCCAGTAGGTGAGAATTGAGGAGGCAGAACCCTGAAGATGCCCGGAAATAGGTAGCTGAGGCAGATGTCTTTAGCAGGCACCAGACCCTGCTTTCATCATGGAATCTCCTCAGGTACAACACCGCATCCAGTGTTCACTTTGTGGAAACTTTTGGATTATAAAACAGCTTCTGAACCAACTGTCCCTTTAACAGTCTGCTAGAGGCAGACCTCTTGGCGTGGACTCGGTTCAAGCCTTTTAAGCCTTCCCACACCCGCTCCATCTCTCATCTCTCCTGGTGTTCTGAGCAGAGCTGTTCCTGGCTTTTATTCCAGGTAACTTGGGTAGAATTAGCTTTTGTTTGTTATGGAGCACATCTTTTTTTTTTTTAACAAAATGGCTATTTTTGAAAAATTCAAGAGCCATAGTGACTTTAGTCACTTTTTCCAGGCACTGTTTCAGTCCAGATAGTTGGAAGGACCTGGGCCTCAGAACCTCAGGGCTGGCACACACATGCCTGAGTAAGAGGACTTGCTCTCCTAGTTTAAAGCAATCTGATTTGGAAAGAGTAGGAGGATGTGAGTGTCTAAAAATAGCCGGATGAATATGGGAACCTTTTTCCAATTAGTGTAGAAAGAGTCTTTCAGCCTGATTAGCCCTTGAACCACAAACTGTAAATGTTTTGCAGCTTGTTACTACAAGTATGTTCTGAAATAACCTAGGACATTCATTCAAACATGGTAATTTGAACAGGCAAACATGAGGCTGGAATGTCTCATCAAGTCAAATGTTAAATCTCAGTAAAGAAAGTAACTATTGTGTATAGTCATGTATTTATATTGTCCTTTTCTTTCTAAAAAGATATGCCTATCTGCTAAATTATTTTATATATCTCCATCATCTTTGCCTACAATTTCTTTCTAATTCAACCCATGTACCATAATTAGGAATATTTGTGTATAAAATGGATCTAAATAATTTTGAGATTTTTTTTGCCTAAAATATTCTACTTTTTCAATAAAGTCTGAAAATAGTAGTGGGTTCTCCCTGTATTTGTCTCCCAGTGTTTGCCTACGTGCCTCTAGTAACACATGGCAAGGACCGCTCACCTGCCTCCCTCATTCTCAATTTCAAACCCTTGGTGAATATTTGCCGAGTATGCTGAATTGTGCTAACTAATGACTCAGTGTTGGTAGGCATCTTAGTTACTTTTCAACTGCTGGGACAGAGCACCATTACCAAAGCAACTTATAGAAGAAAGCGTTTATTTGGGGTTTATAGTTTCAGAGCATTAGTCCATGACCAGGCCAGGGAGCATGATGGCAGGCAGGCCGACATGGCACCTGAGTCATAGCTGAGAGCTCACATCTTAGAGGTGGCAGAGAGAGAAGGAGTGCTAACTAGAAATGGCATGGGACTCTAAAGCCTCAAAGCTCACCCCCAGTGACATACCTCCTCCAACAAGGCCATACATACTCATCCTTTCCAAATAGTAAGTACCACCAACTGGGGACTGAGCATTCAAATATATGAACCGATGGGGGCTTTTCTCATTCAAATCACCACAGTAAGTGAGAGTTATATTCTCAGGTTTCAAAGAAACTTCAGTCCAGTGAATAAGGGAGACAACAGCATGATTAAAAAAATGAGCTGGCTCATATATAGAAGTTGTGAAATTCCATAAAAAAACAGGAGGAACAGTGACGGAGAATAAAAGGCACCAGAAGTTTCCTCTCTAAGGATGTTGACGTATAGCATCTCCAGGACCTTGAGGCAGAGGAACCAGCAAATGTGAAGTGCCTAAAATGGACCCGCTTGTAAGGTGGCCACAGAAGGTAACATGTTCTCTGTGAATGTCCGTGTGGGATTGTTACTCAGCCTGCCACCATTGTGCACCAAACAACTGCCCATTGAGTTTGGCAAATAGAGTACATGGTGAAGAGAAACATTTCTGTCAGGAAAGAAAGTTTCAAATTGGATGAGGACGGAAATAGGTAACCTGTGCAGACAAAGCTTTGGAGAAGGTCTGGGTTGATGTGTGCTAGCTTGAGAAGATGTGGAGAGGCAGGTAAAAGTGTGTGTCAACACTGATATGACAGAGAGGTTGAGACTGGCCCTACAGGAGAACTGGACATTGAAAAATAGAAGAACAGTGATAAGCTATTTAGAACTTGTTTGAAGCCTGAAGTCAAGACTTTGGAATGAGAAAAGAAAATGACAACTTTCTGAAGGTGTGCTCGCGTATAGAAAGAGGAAGATGGCTGCATTCATTCACGGAGGTGAGGTAGATAAAAGGAGCCATTGTACTTACCCAAAGTGATCAGAATAGTGGAATATAGAAAGAAATGTAAGCAAGAAATGAGGCTCTCTTGAGAATATTATGAATAGTGAGCTATTGGAAAGATCATGAAGTGGAGTCCAGGATAGGCTGAAGGACTTTTATAGCAGAGATAACTGAGCTCAGAAACCAGAAAGACAGGTTGGCTCAAGGGTGTGATATTGGCAGCTGAGATGTTAGAGGTACTGTATTAATCTAGGACAATACAACTATTGAACTGAATAACTGGAGTAGATGGAAATAAAAAAAATCATTTGTGATAAGTATTACTTATCTTAAATGGTAAATAAATTGAGATGTCAGGGAATCAAAATTGTATTTTATGATACACCCTACAACATACACTTCATTTAGTGTGTGTGTGTGTGTGTGTGTGTGTGTGTGTGTGTGTGTGTGTGTCTATGCATGCACAAACCCTGCCCTGTGTGTGAAGGTTCAGGAGGTCAGGCTTGGCAGCAAATGCCTTTACCAACTGATCTGTCTTACTAGCCTGAGAAACTGTCTTCCTAGGATTACTGAGGGCTAACTAAAATTGGGATGAGACAAAGACTGAGAACAAGGAACCAAGGTTTGAATTAAAGGAAGAAGAGTGATGGAGAGACAGTGATAATGAGGAGGATGACGCATCCAGGCCTTTGTATCTTAAAGGACGATGCTTCTGAAGAACAAGAGGAACAGCTGATTGAAGGTAAGAGAAGGACACCAAGTACCTTCTCCCTGGGCCTCTGATATTCAGTTCTGTGGAGAAAAAAACAAGTTCTGATGGTCTAAACTTTAGCATCTAAAGAGAAATATCTTCAGAAAGCCATCATGTTCCAGAACGGACACAAGGAGAATGTTACAGAGAGACACTGTGATGTTCGGAAGTTCTAGAAGTCAGATCAGGTTTACATAGAACTATGGCAACGAGTGCCTGGGTGACAGTTGACAAGGAGGATGCTGGGGACAAGGGGAGGTATGTATGCTAGGTGGGGCCTGTTGGCATCTTGGAGAAGCATGGATTCTGATGTTCAGATCTGGGTCTTTCTCCATTATCAGTGGTGGCAACTCTCTTGAAGTCTTCTGATATCTTTAGTTTCTGCCGCTTCTGACTTCCGTCTTCCCACGAAATGCTTTGACTTCCTCTACTTGGTCTAATTCTATCTGTCTTTATCATTTGTCCTAAAAGCCACATTTTCTGCAAAATCTGCTCTGGTCCTTCTAATCAGAAATGACTATTTCTGCTTCTGAAATTATGTTTGGAGAATGGTATATGGGATTTGAAAAGGAATGTTTTCAAACATTTCTCAGAAGAAAATCTCCTGTGAATTCTTGAGGGAAGACAATAAAGACTGAATGGAGTTTCTTGTATTTCCTAGGTCCCCTCACTTCCTTTCCAGGCAGAATAAATACAGTTGTTGCTAAGGACTGGGACTCCTGCTTTGGAGAGAAGTGGTAACAAGGTGTTGTTGGTGAAGAGGAGTTAAAGAAAGAGTGGAACTAGAAGGGGAACTGAGATGGACAAGAGGACCTGAGCTCAGAGAGTTCAGATGCCTGACATCATCTGGGAACCATAGAATCCTCTTTCCTGAAGCCCGATTTTAGCTCTCTTCTGTGACAGCGTATCAGCTCACCTGCACCAGAGCCTTCTCCTGTCTCTGAGTGCTGTGTGAGGTGTGCCTTCAGTAACCTGAGATGCTAACTCCACTGCTTTCCACGGTCTCCAGCAATTAACACTCCACGTATACAGTACACTCTCAAAATAAGTCACTGAGTTAATAAAACATCCCAATAGGGTATGTAGGACAGGAGTGAGCCTCCATCCTTTAATACTAGAGGTGCTTGAGGTGACCCCTGTGTTCTCACCACCCTTGCTGATGACGGAACCTAAAGTCAAGCTTATACTATGCAAATAAGTACTCTACACTGAGCTGCATCCTCAGTAAGGTGATTTCTTTGTTTATGTAAATATTAATAGATGGAGGGGTCAATAATCCAGGCATCCTGCACTAGTATCTTTGATTTTAACTCAGCTATGTGGCTCCCTTGAATACGTAGAGTTAGAGTTTCTTGCTAAGGTGAAATGTTACCAAAAGGCAAGGTGAGATGTTATGCATCCGTGTAAGGTGAGATGAAGCATCTATCTGCAGAGATTAGATAAACGATAAACCAAAGGCACACAAAATACTTTCCTGATATGATCACTACAGCAACCTTGCAAAGGTTGGATCCATTGTGTGGACACCACCTGATGATTAGTATGTAAAACCTAAAGTACAGTATTCCTCTAGTGGGGTTGGAACTATGAGTAATCCACCCTGATTTTCCAACAGTAATTAATTTACTATTTTTGAATTACCTTTGCAATATAAGAGCTTAGTAAAATTCCAACTTTATAATAACACACCACGTACTAGCATCCATCTCATCTTTATTAAAAAGAAACATATATTTTAAAAAAGAGTTTCTTGTTTGTCCCTGGTGAGGAGGAAGGGTACTCTTGAGGACAGATGGCACCAGTGACCATCCCTTCACTGTGTCCATTTTACTTGGAGGGCAAAAGGTCTTTGGCAGAATCTGGAACTCCACAAGTTGAATGTCACAGCTGAAGGCATCGTTTTTTGAGTCCTTTGTTAAATGTCATTGAGTAGGAAGCTTGGAGATGACTAAGGAGTTGAACTGGGAAACAGGAGGGAGGCGAAGCTGCACATGGCTCCTTCCCATCATCCTAGTCCCACTGCTAGCCTCCTGCTCAGCTCTCACCAATCCCTTTCCTGATACCTCCAACTGGGAGTTCTTGGGTAAATTGTGATTACTTCAATGATACCTAAGGGTACTTGGATACATCTACCACATGGACTTGAGTGAGATTTGCTCTCATAGGCTGTCAGGTTTGGAGGATCTGAGGCATCCTCATGTCCTCCAAGTGAGACTTCTTCCAAGTTCTGCATGTTGGAGAATCTTAATGTATGTTAAGATTGACTTAATTAATTTCTTCTCTTAGAAGTCAGGTTGGGGTTTTACCATTAGGATGGTGGGTTGTACCTAGAAGGGAGGGAGTCAGCATTTCTCTCGAGCTGAGTGTTACTTGGTTGTTTTGTTAGTGAACATTCATCTTCTTTACATTCAAGAAGCTGATATTTTCCTGTATTATATATTATAATTCAATAAAAAAAATACAAAGGAAAGAAGGGAGATGGTAAAGGAAGAGAAGAGAAGAAAGCCTGGCCAGAAAGCTAGACTGAGAAGCTTAAGCTTGCTACTGTAGGAAATTGCAGGTCACTCTGTGTTATATACCGAGCGGCGTCAATACCCTAAGCATACTTAAAGGGTTATCAGTTTGGCATTGGACAGCAGTTTTGATAGACTAAGACAAAGAAGAAAATTACCCAAATCCTGGATAATGAGGGCTTAGAATATAATGGGTTGATGGTGACATTTAAAAAGATAACAGGAGCCATTCACTACATAAGGAACCAGCTTTAAGATGAACCATAGAACATTCAGCACATGTTATGGGATGATATGCATATGCTAATGTTTAATACCACATTACACCCTAGTTTGGCTTCTATTGTAATGAAATTTCTCACTCTTGTCAGTTGGGGAAGGGGCAAGACAATCTACTTAGACAGGCTCAGCTGTTTGGGTGAGCACCACCTTTGGGATAATTCTCATTCTCAGAGATGTGCCAGTGTCTACTGGTACATAATGTCTATTAATGTTTACATATTCAATAAACTAGCAGTGTGAGTCCTTACCATTTGTTTTGTTTTGGTTTTCAATACATCCTTATAATGCTGTCTAGAATGCTTATCTTGCCAGGAAGACACTACTAACTGTGTTAACCAGTTTGAAGCACCAATTTGATGGCTGAGTATTTGATATTGAAGAGACTATTGTTTTCTCTGGCACAGAATACAGATTTTAGGGATTAGATTGAACAGATTGATGCTTACATATTATTGAAAAACAACATGAAAAATAGCTTGGCCCGGGGCCCTTAGTATAATTTACATTCATGTATAACTTCCACAATCCAAATTAAACAAACTCAGAATGACACAAATTTGCTGAAATGTAATGCAAACTAAGCATGTCCATATTTCTTCTAGGTCAACAGAATGTTGATTTTTAAATTCTCATTAGGCACCTCATTTAATTTCTGCATGATGATCCAATAAGGAGAAATAGATGAATCATTGACAACTGACTTTTTCCAACCCCCCCCCCACCCCCGGAGGAAAAGAAAGGTTTGTGCTCTGAGATGAGGAAGGAGTTAATCCCATCGTGTAGCTTGCACTAATCTATCATAATGTGCACAAGTAATTTGTGTGAACTGGGCTCATTGTATCATCATTATGCAGCTTTGCTCTCATACCAGTCACGGATGCACCATCTAATTTTATTAAGTTCCTCACAGACCAGGAGAATCTTATTGAGAAGCCAGTTCTCTGCTCATTAGCAGTGACCTTATAGTTTGTTTACTCGGACTTTGCTTTTGCCTCCTGCCCTCAAGTTAACATACTTTTGTTTCATAATCTATACTGCCACTGTGCCCTCTTGACCCAGAGGAGCGGCAGATGAATGGAAGCATTGATGCCAACTTTATAGCCTCTGCAATGGGCAGCATGCCTTAATTCCTATCACTGGGTTCTGGTCTCTTTGGGAATAAGGGAGAGAAGAGAAGGCCAAGAATAAAACAATTATTCCAGGGCTTCAAGGGGCCACCATTAAGCATTGTGCTATGTAATATAACCAAACTGTCCATGACATAGAGTGAGTCTCATGTAGATAGCCATTAGCTCTTGTATTTTGAGGACCTCCTCTGCAATCTTGTCCTCTTTCTCAAGGCTCTGACTTAAACACAATTCTAATTTCCTACCCCTATTTAAGAAGAGCAGGGTGTGTGTGTGTGTGTGTGTGTGTGTGTGTGTGTGAGAGAGAGAGAGAGAGAGAGAGAGAGAGAGAGAGAGAGAGAGAGAGAGAGAAAATGACCAGCTAGATGGGTGAAAAAAGAGAAGGCTTCAGCTTTCAGAGCCAAAAAAACAGTGCTCATAATCTGTCAACTCCAAGATGAACAAGGGTACTGTCTACACCTAGACACAGCCCAGTGAGAAATAGACTCTGAAGTTCAATGATTAACAGATTAAGAAATAAACTCTAATTTTGCACAGTAATAACCCTATCAAACTCACACTTGCACAAGTTGTGCAAGAATTGAAATATGCACAGTTGAATTGTATTCATCTGTAAAGGACAATGCAATAATCATGTCTGCAGGAAAATGGATGGCTCAGAAGTCATTTGTTATGCAAAATAAACTGGACTCAGGAAAATATCATATGTTTTCTGGATTCTATATCTAATCTGACTATACAGATTATATATCTGTAGGATATATATTACATACATTTATTATGTATAAATATATATTATATCTATATAAAACACATGACAATAACTTTATGATTAATTTAAGGAACATGGTATGAATTCTGATCCAGTTGTCTCCTAACTGTGATCTTGGGCAAACTGCTCTGCTTTTTTTGTCTCAATTTCTTATACTTGGAATGAAATAGAGTGATATCACATGACCACTGCTGAATAGTAAACAAATCAGTCATGCTGGTGTAGCCTGAAATACATCTTATTATTAGCATGTACATCCTGCTTTTAGTCTCATTTTCTATTAGTGAAAATTCTACATAAAGTTGGGTTCTTAAATAAACACTACTATAAAAAAGATCTAAAGATTCTAGTTCCAATGGGGAAGGAATCTAGATTCCTAAATAAGCTTGAACCGCATTTTAGAGTCATTTCAAGTCACTGTCACCTGTATTTATACACTGAACTTTTCTTAGATGAGTTTGAATCTCTACAGCATAATTTCAGGGTTAATTTCAACAGAATATCTGGAGTTCACCAAATGTCTTTACAGAAACATGGAGTATTCTGATACCCTGTGTCTGGTTGTATTGTTTCCTCAATTTTAGATTCAAGTTGTAACTTTTTTTTTTTTTTTGGTTTTTCGAGACAGGGTTTCTCTGTGTAGCTTTGCGCCTTTCCTGGAATTCACTTGGTAGCCCAGGCTGGCCTCGAACTCACAGAGATCCGCCTGGCTCTGCCTCCCGAGTGCTGGGGTTAAAGGCGTGCGCCGCCACCACCGCCCGGCTCAAGTTGTAACTTTTAGTAGCCAAGGGACAGCAGAGCTCTCAATGTGGACTCAGTAAGCTTCTATGATTGGATGTAGTGGAAGGAACTCATCCTTACCAGCAGATGGTTTTTATTTTTTTTAATTATAGCTATAACAGATAGCAGAGCTGATTCAAAAGTGAAGTAGAAATAAGGACCACTCTTTTCCCAGAATAATAAATCCCTGAGGAATTGGGTCTACTTTGCGTTCTAAGTGTCTACATTTCCTATACTGTTTAATACAACATCCAATACCTATGTGTATCATATAAACCTTGAAATGTACCTACATATAGAATTCTGAAGACTTTGTATGAAAATATAGGTGAAGGTAAAATATATCTTCATTAATTTTCTTTATTATTTGCATATTACTTAGAGTGTTAATGTTTTGTATATGTTGGTTTAAATAAAATACATCATCAGACTAATATCACCTTTCTTTTTATTTTAAAGTTGAAATGATAAATGTGTCTTACATGTTTCTGTTGGATGCACTGGTGTGACACAGCCCTCAGTCCTTCAGCTGAAAACCAGCCCCCTCTTTCCCTCATTGTGTGGAGATGGGAACCAACAAAAAGAGTTCAAAGTAAAGCCTCGGTACAGAGCCAAAATGGTGACCGTAATTCACTTTGACAATACTTGCTATGTGTGCTGTCTTCTTACTCTTCATATTTTTAATTATTACTTGGAATTGGGTGAGAGGGGTGGGGGACAGAGACAGCAGAAGGACAGAGGGTAGAAATAACACAGCCATTTCAGTTCTCTAGGGACCATCAGTATTGTTTACATCAGATTACCTAAGGAGTTGAGACAGGCGATGCATATAATTTAGGCAAAGGCAAATTATAAGGGGAAAGATTATTTAACATAATCACTTGGATATTCACATATTCTCTATGATTCACCCAAACCCACCAGTAATTATAAAACTCTCTTGGAAGTATTCCTAACAACGATCTGTCTATTTGGATGTCAAGGCCACATCTTATAAAGCCCACTATTGAGTGGTGGCCTCCTGTTTGGTACTGATGTCTTTTGTTCAATTTCTGTTGTGAAAGGCCAAAAGCAAGCAGAGGGTAGAGGACCCACTGCAGAGGAGTTGCCACCAATAGCCCAGGATGGGATTTTCTTTTGAGCAAGTAAAAGAGATAGTGTCTTAAACTGAATAACTGAACTGCAAGCTACAAGCTCACTGTCTGTCTGTCCGTCCATCCACCCACCCCCCCACCCACCCACCCACCCATCCATCCATCCATCCATCCATCCATCCATCCATCCATCCATCTATCTATCTATCTATCTATCTATCTATCTATCTATCTATCTATCTATCTTTATATGTGTCTCTATCCACAAAGCTTTCCAGAGTCTATTTGAAGGCAATGACTTGATCTGTACTGATAAGAGCCTATTTTTAGCCTGTTTCTCATTTAGTGTGATGTTCATAGGATAAAACTACAGGCAAGTTGATGTGCTTGGCTCTGAGCTGTTGGTTCTAACCCTAAGGGTATCACAGTATCACAGTGTATAGAACACCTTTGAAATGGGTTACTTTCCTCAAGACCAAAACACTCAGTGTTTTGAAATTTATCTAACCCTGTGATTTCAGACAAGGGATTGTGATCCAGCCTGTGGGATACCACAGCTCAGAACTAGGGAAGTAGCAACCAAGCTCCCTACCTCCTCAGTCACTCCCCTTACTCAGCCACGTTTCCCAGAATATTCTGGTCTTCTTGTTTTAGTAGCCGTCCACACAATTCCACACTAACTTGAAGGTAACTCTGTGCAGGCTGGGATCGTTACTAGCTGTGTTTGAGCTACAAGCAACACATGCTGGGGCAACACATACTGTCTCTCTATGAGGTTCCCAGGCTTCACAAGCCTGCACAAGCAAAAGCAGTTACATGTATCTGCTCTCAAGTCATGAGAACAGATCAAAGGTATACAGAATCTTTTAGTACAATTACAGAGAGGAAAAAAATTCTCCTGAGCTATGAGAAAAGAGCAATGGGATAGTCTCTTACTATGGTTGTAAATTATTTTGAGAAACTATGCGCTAATCTCATCTTTTGAGACAACTTGAAGGCTCTTTAATTCCTTCTAAGAAAATTTCAATTCATTTCCATGAAAACAAGGATTTTGAAAGAAATTGACAGCAAAAAAGTGTAATTGTATCTGAATTATCTTACCCAAGAAATAAAAAAAAAATGACTCTGTCCCTTTAACACTTGAACTTATCTTGCTTTGGTGAGAGAATTTCTCTTTTCTCCCGGAAGCTTCTCCTCAGTACTATTTCCACCCCTGCTCCAGGTGGAGAGCTCAAATTCACTGCTGCTTCCTGCTCTTCATGTTGGGACCTCACTCTCCTTGGTGACAGAAGAGGTGACAGCTAACCAAAGGAGTGTGTGCTTTTCTTGTCCCTTAAGAAAGGACCTTCCATTTCTCTCTGTGGGCGTGAGGTAAAATATGTAACTCTTTAGGTTATATAGATTTATATAGATTACAAAATACATTGGTTTGATTCAAATATCTGAGGACTGCCTGTTTGCTTTTGAGCCTTACTACTTTAGTAATCATTTGGAACTCCAGCACAGCCAGCCCACGCAATGTGAACGACATCATGTTTCTTTCAGAACTTGAAGAGTTTCATTTATACTTATCAAGTTTATTGGGATTTTCTTTTTCTTTTTTTCTTTTCTTTTCTGTATAGGGCTGTCCGAGCCAATAGTTGGAAATCCAGAAGGTTTATGCTGCAATCAGTTCCACGTCAAGTGCTCCAAAGAAGTGGACAGCTAAAACTCCCATTCCAGATACAGCAGGCTGGGTATGCAGAGTCATCCTGATGGTCTTTGCTGAAAGTTCATCTGTATTATGACAGATTTTTCTCTTTTCCTTTGGGCCACCACTAAGGTCTGAGTTTCTCACTGCCCACCTGCCTCATCGGGTTCCCTTCAGCAATGGATCTGAGAATGACTCCAAGCAAACTTCACCAGACGTTTCCTCCCAAGACTAGGTGATTGCTGTGTGTTTCTTAGTAATGAGCTTACCATAGGGCCATGAAAAACACAACAGCATGGTCCATTTTACCATGATTCCCTTTCTTTGTGTTTTTTAAGGGATGGATGCAGATAAGTTCTATCTTAATTGAGTTGCTCTCTCAAGATTACCAAAGAAAGGGCATTTGTGGTGATATTTTATTTGTGCTGAAATGTGGTGATATTTTATTTGTGCTTTAATAAATGAAGTTTGCCTGGAGATCAGAGAAAATAGCAAGCCATTTTAAGTAAACAAAGAAGTCAGGTAGCAGTAGCACACACCCTTAATCCTATCACTTAGCAGGCAGGATCTCTGTGTGCTCAAGGCCACACTAGAGAACAGAGCCAAGCTTGGTGACACATGCCTTTAATCCCAGCACCAACCATAGAGTTCTGGAGGCCTGTACAGAAAGGAAGTGACAAAGCTGGGCAGGAAGAGAAAGTGATGTAGCTAGACAGAGAACAAATCTGATGGCAGAACAGCAAGGCATATAAGCCTGGGTAGACAGGAAGTCGCTCTTTTTGGAAGCTGCAGAGTTGGTGAGGTGAGGTTGGCTGGTGGCTTTCCCTATTTCCCTGATCTCTCTAAGGCTTTCACCCCTATACTTGGCTCTGTGTTTTTTATTTAATAAGACCATTTAGAAATTCATCTACAGGCATTCTAGGTATTTATCTATGATGTGAGTTCGATGAGCTTTTTGCAGGAGGTGGTAGTTTTGGTTGGAATTTTGTTTGATTTTTTTTTTTATCAGTTTCACTCTACCTAAATCTTTAAAAAGATAAACAAATTTTTTTTCCTTAACCCAAGCAGTTCTCCAGCTGGCCCATATGCACGTCCTTGGGTTTTCATATGCTCCAGCTGAATTGTGTTCACTCAGCTCAAATGATTGCATTTTCAAACTCTGAGTCTGTGAGCCACTGCCCAGCAAGAGCAGTGACCCAAGAAAGCTCAGCTCTGCTTCTCTGGGAGGCTGACTCAGAGTGGAAATAAGAATTCGCCACACATTCCTTCTCAACAAAAATCTACAGTAGGGATTCTTCTACTCATTTGTTTGTTTTATGTACAACACACGCTGCTGCTCTAAGTGATGATGTCTGTAGGATGTAGTTCCCTTTTCGTTCCTGCAATGTTTCCATGGAATTTAATTCATATCATATAACACTTACCATTTTAAAGTATTTTTAGTATACTCACAGTGTTGTGCGATCACCGTACTACCTAATTCCAGACTTTTCCATCTTATCACACATGTCCTCTGCCTTTCTCCTCCCCTATCTTCCCCTGAGAACCAGGGGCCTAATTTCTGTCTGTATGGATTTGCCTAGTCCAGGCATTTTCTGTGAATAAAACCATATAACATGTAGCCTTTTGTGTTTGTTTTTCTGATTTCTCTTCCTTCCTTCCTTCCTTCCTTCCTTCCTTCCTTCCTTCCTTCCTTCCTTCCTTCCTTCCTTCCTTCCTTCCTCCCTCCCTCCCTCCCTTCCTTCCTTCCTCCCTCCTGTCCTCCCTCTATCTTTTCCTCCACTCCTCCCCCCTCTTTCTTTCTTACAGTTTCTCTTTGTATCTCTCCAGTTATCCTAGAACTAAGTGATCCATAGTTCTTAGATAACATGATCCTCCTGTCTCAGCTTCCCAAGTTCTGGGATTACAGGTACATGCTACCTTATCCAGCTTGTTTATTTTTTCAGTTGGGATAATGGAGGCTAGGGAGATGGCCCAGCAGTTAAGACCACTTGCTGCTCTTGAAGGGGACCTTAGTTTTCCAGCACCCACATGGCAGCTCACAACCACCAGTAACTCTCCTTTCATGAAACCTGATGCCTTTGTCTGCCTTTAGGGTTCCTGCACATAAGTGGTACACATAAACGCATGTAGTTACACACACACACACACACACACACACACACACACACACGGAAAATCTTATCTGGCTGTTGAGATAGCCCAGCATGGGGAGATTCTCACCATGAATTAGGACAATGTCTGCAAGGTATATCAATGTTACAGCATAAAATAATAGCATGGTTGTGTTCACTGTATGGCTAAAACGGTTTATCTATTCAATTAAGAGATATTGAAGTTGCATCCACTTTGGGGGCTGTTTTAAATTAATGTTACTATGGACATTTGGATGCCCTTTTTTTGCGTGTGAATCTAAGTTGTTGTTTCTGTTGTGTTTGAAGTGGAGTTAAATCCTACAACTATATGTTTAATTTTGGGATCAAATGGAAAGTGAGAATTCTAAGGTTTTTTTTTTTTAACCTTGGCCTTGTTGTTATCTTTTTCTAAAATTATGTATTTTTCTAAACCTACCATAGATACCCAAATGAGTGCATCATGACTAACACTCATGCAGGAGTTTATATAAAGTCCCTTAATGACTAATGATATTATACATCTGTTATGTCATTGTAATTTGCATGTCTTTTGAGAACTATCTATTGAAATCTTTTCTATTTTTCAACCGTGCTGCTCTGCTTTTTAAGACCAAGTTTAATAGTTCTTTCTATATTCGGAGTACTAGATGTCTATGGGATATATGGTTTGAAGATAGTTCTCTCCATTCTGAACACTGTTATTCTTTTTTTAAATTAGGTCCAAGTGCTTGGGGGCCTATTTTGTAAAATTAAATCTATTGTGAAATACAACTTTATGAAATGGATGGATAACGAAGGTTCTTTACTGAAAAGGAGATGGGATCTCTTACTTCAGGTCATAGCAGCAAGTCCTCTGCCACACTGGACCTCCGTAGCATCTTCTGAAGCCAGGGAGTTTTTAGGGCTGATTTCTTTCTTTCTTTTTTTTTCATTTTTCTTTATTAAGAATTTTTCTACTCACTCTACATACCACCCACAGATCCCACCTCCTCCCTCCTCCCTCTAGCCCTCCCTCTCTAGCCACCCCATATCCCCACATGCCCCAAATCAAGGTCTCCCATGGCGAGTCAGCAGAGCCCGGCTCACCGAGCCTAGGCAGGTCCAAGCCCCTCCCCACTGCACCAAGACTGCACA
>CABHPP010001513.1:20258-38510 GCA_902168425.1 Peromyscus attwateri | reverse complement strand
GGGGCGGGATGAGGGAGTGGGCAGGGGCGGGATGAGGGAGTGGGCAGGGGGCGGGATGAGGGAGCAGAGGTGCCAGGCCATGTTATCAGTTTATCCTTAGAGTAAAATGCAGGTCCTTGGCGATTTCAGACTGGAGAACTACGTGATCGGTCTTGTAGTACAAATGAGCACTATCTGCCAAATGGAGAGTAGAAGCCTAAAGGCTCTGAGATCCGGGAGGGCACACAGAGCTCTATTTAGCAGAGCCAGGAGTACTGGCTGATACTTTCAATATGGTGTACAGGCAAGTCTTAGTTCTAATACCCCTTACAAGCTTACTAAAAAAAAAACAAAATATTTAAATTAATACCTATTAGCCCTTGTAATATAATGTAACTCTTTAGTTTTGTAGACCAAAGATGGAGAAATGATCTCCCTAGGACAACACTGAAGAAACATTTGTTCTATCATCAACAGTGGTTCTAGTGGTTAGAGAGATGGTTCAGGGGTAAGTGCTTGCTCTTCAATCATGAAGGGTTGAGCTCAGATCACTGGCAATCGTGTAAAATGTCAGGTGTGGCCATGCATGCTCGTAATCCCGCACTGGAGACAGAGCGTGGAAGACAGGAACATAGTGGGCTTGCTGTCCAACCAGTCTGGTCAATACACAGCTCCAGGCTCAGGGAGAGGCCCTGGCTCAGAAGATTAAGTTAGAGAATGAAAGAGAACACTCAATGCTCTTCCCTAGCCTCCCCATGTGTACACCTCGGAGTGTGAACCCACACATACACATGTACAGCCATACTCAACACACACACACACACACACACACACACACACACACACACACACACACACACCTTCTAGGCATTTGGCCTAAGGTAAGAAGGAGGAAATAGTTATCTAGAACTAAAGAAAAAACATCAAGGAGCCCGGAGCCCATGGTGGAAAGGATGGAGAAATAAGACACCCAACTTGGAACATGGTGTATATTAAGCTTTAATGCTTATTAGATTCTAAAATGAAGTTGCAGGGAAGAATAGTCGATTTGAAGGACAGCAGAACACTTGCCTTTGTCTAAATCTCACATCCTTCCATAGATAGATGCGGTTTTGCATGTGCCTATTCTAGGACCTCGTCTCTTCTTCACTTGTTTCCATGTCTTTTCCTCTTGGATATGGTATAGTAATATACCACTTTGGGCACTGCTCTGCAATTATGACCTCACTTATTCTTTCGCCATATTGTCCTCTTGCTAATCCTCAATGCACCGCCTAATACAAAATAAACAATCAAGAAAATTCTGCTAAGTAATTGAAACTCACAGGGACCCAGCATCTCCTATACTCAGTTTTTGAGTTCCTGGATACTTATTGCCACTTCTCCTCTTCCATAAAAAGTGCTGCCTGGCACATGCTGTTTTAATCAATGTGAATTACATTCTATTTTTATGGATGTGCTTTTTCCCATCCCTCTGGGCATGCAATTTATCAAGCATGAGTAATATCTGGCATAGGGTGTCTCTAATGGCTTCCTTTTATGATTAGATCAATGAGTGTCTGAATTAAGAAAGGAAGCATCCTGGAAGAGAAAGCCTCCGAACTCCTTGAAAATGGTACTAAGGAGAAAACATGGCAGTCTGAAAACATTAACAATGAAATTGCTTCAGGGCACTTGAATCCTTATTCATGGAAACTTGGAAGCATTTTAGAAGTATTTCAGCAACCAATGATGTGGTGCCTGACTTGATCCCTGAATACTGAATGCATTTATGCATTTTTCTATAGAGCTTAACATATTTTAAAGGACATATTAAGCAAAAGAGCTAACTTTAACAAACCAGTTCTTTCTTTTGCCGCTCCATCTCCACAAGCACATGAGTTCCTCTGCCATATCTAACCTAAGTATAGCTGTTCCCTCAGCTTTCCAAATAATGTCTAGGTGTGGAGGTCAAAGCACAACTCGTAGAAGTCTGTTCTATCCTTTGCCATGTTGGTTCTGTGTTTTAAACTCTGGTCATCAGGCTTGGTGGGAGACAATTTTACTCACTGAGCAGTCTTGCCAACCCAAGTGTTCTTTTTCACACGAAGTGTCTATCTTAGTTTTCTATTACTGTGATAAAATACTATGAGCAAGGCAATTTACAAAAGAAAGCATTTAATTGGGTTTCACATTTCGGAGGGTTAGACTTCATGATGGTGCAGCAAAGGAACATATGAGTGCTCATATCTTAATTCACAGCCTGCTAGCGTGTGGGCCACCCTGGGCTCTGTCCCCTACTCTGCAGATGCACAGACACACAGATACAGAGAGAGAGAGAGAGAGAGAGAGAGAGAGAGAGAGAGAGAGAGAGGGAACTCTGAGACTGGCATGAGTTTCTTGAAACCTCAAAGTGACACATCTCCTTCAACAAGGCCACACCTTTTAAATCCTTCCCAAACAGTTTCACCAACTTGGAAGCTAAGTACAAACATATGAACCTATGAGGGCCATCCTCATTTAAATCACCAAAGTATCCAACTATATAGTTATTTGTAGCACATTGTTGTCTTTCATTCATTTTTATTCATTTCATATCTATAAATACATATTCATTCATTTATATATATTTGTTCATACCTATATCTATGGATATAGTATAGTAATATACCACTTTGGGCACTGCTTTGCAATTATGACCTCACTTATTCTTTTACCATAGATATAGATATACCTTTTTACTTGTTCAGAGTTCCATAACATCTCATTATATAGATAGAGTATAACCTAATTAAATAATACCCAACAAGCAATCATTTATTGCTGGATATTTATTATTAAATCCACTGTAGTGAACAGTTTTGTGTATATAAACATACATTGTATATACATATGTGTGGGTATGTTATGACTAAATATAAGATGCTTTTTAAGGGATCTTTGCTGTTACAGTTTGTAAATGTAGTTGCTACTTCTGAGAATCCCCATAAGATACACTGGTGTCCACAAACACATGCTAAACAAAATTTAATCAGAACCCAGCTTTCTATTATCACAGCCTTATTAATAAAGGCTTTCACACTCATTTTCAAGATTTCTGGTTGCCTATAAAGTGGGTAGCAGCTGTTAACCTTGCTATGATTAATCAGTTGAAGGCAGATGCGACCATTACTTTTGCAGCCACTTGGTGGCCCCATCACAGGCTGTAGTGGTGATGTCACAGTGTGGGTCCGTGCTCCAGCATGACTCACACCTGTCTTCTGAAAGACTCCACTGTGGCTCTGTTCCTGGGTGGAGTGGGGTCTGACTCACTCTCTGACTCAAGCCATCAACACCCTGGATCTGCTTATGAAACTTCCACATGGGGAGAAGTGTGCCGTTTCCTCCTCCTAGTTAGTAAGCTCATATGGCACAGAGAGCTCCAACCTATGAAGGTCTTTTGTTCTCTAAGCCCCCTGCAGAATGCCGCTTGTTCTTGGGGTTTATCCGCCAGCCACCCTCTCCCTCTTCCCTTGCCAGCCTTCATATCACCATGGCAGCCATGTTTGTTACTCTCTGCTCCTCAACAGCACCTTAGAAGATCACTAAGGAGTAATTCAACAGGCATGGTGGTGGGTGTGATGCAGCGGGCGAACAGTTCAGTTAAATTCCTGTGCTTACTGATGGATACCCAATTTATCTGTAAATAAACTACATAAAAGTGAGCAGTATTTGAGACCCTCCTTCTTCAGTAGGAACGTGATAGCTTCACATCCCACTTTGGTTGGGCTCTTTTTATTTATTCATTTTTCCCCAAGATGGGGTTTTGCTATATTGGTCGGGTTAGTCCAAAGTCCTGGTTTAGTTGGCCTTCCCCTCTTGCCTTCGCCTCTCTGGTGGCTGGGACACTGGTGTGTGGCAGCCAATTCTTGGTCTATTCATTTACTCCTTTGTTTCTTCCTCTCAGAGGATGCTACTGCTTCCACCAAACCTTGCCTGTGTCCTTGTTCCCTATGCAGTACCAACACCTACATTAAATCAATGCCTCTTTTATGTTTGGTTAGGCTTTTTAGTCTCACCAGAGATTTTTCTGTGACTGGCTCCTTTCATGATAGTAGAGACTGCTTCTATTCAATTCAGGGAACTCCATCAGTGGGTCAGTAAAGACAAGATCTCTGGTTCAGCCATCATTAAAGATCACCCATCCTGTCAACACACACACTCACACCTAAAATGATCTGAAATGCTCATTACTACCTCCACATTAAAATGACCCACCTGAGAAGGTCATCTTAGCATCTTCTCTCTTTAGCTCCATCCTGCTCGCTGGTGTCCTGAGCTGAGGTTCAGCATGTGAGCAGATGGGAGAGATGAAGAGGACATGCTTGAGCAGAAGTGGTAAAGCAGAGACTGGCATACTTATTCATGAGCTGAGGAGAGTGTTGCCACAGGTGAGGCTGCTTGAGAAGTGAGGCTCTATTTCCTCCAGGTGGTGCTTACTCGTTCTCAAGCCACAGTGTTTTTGTTTTAGCTGTCTTTCCCCAGTTCCTTACACACCGGCCAGTTAAAAACACCACATAGCATTTGCAGGAGTCATTTCTGACTCCATCTGATTCATTGATTGTTTGGAAATGCACTGGCCAGCTGACATTGAGATGTCCCAACTCGGAACACACACTGGCTTCACTCTGGCTCTCACGTGAAGCTCCGTTTTGGAGGAAGTGATAGTAAAAGAAGATGGGTCAGATTCTGGGCTCACTGTATAACAGACAGCAGTTGTGTGGCCTAGAGCAGACGCCTTAATCTCTCTTTCCCTTTGTGCACTATTGTTTGCACATCTGTGGACCAAGCGGTGAGTTTAGGTAATTTGTTATTGCCTTTGTTCTCAGGAAAAGCAAAGGCAGCTCAAGTGAGTGACTGCATGAGCTCCACGAGGTGAAGAAGACATGTTAGTGGGAAGCTGCTGCAATCCAGATGACACAAGGCGGAACACATGGCCCTCGACGCCCTTCGGCTCCTCTGGAACATTACTATATACACAAACAGGGGGAGAGCAGAGGGGAATGAGATCATGCAGAACGTGTTCTGCACTATTCCCCAGAGCACAGAAAGGCACCAAGAAATGAGTGCTGCTAATAAAATAACCATGGTCTTGGTGTTACCTTGCTATAGGAAATACTACATACGCCGACAGGTCATGAGCTACCTATGTGGTTTCAAGTCAGCAGCTATATACATTTTTATGTAATATTTCTTACCTCTCCTTGAAATATGCTTCATTTCAACTCATAATTATGCCTCAATTTTACTGCAATTAATAAAAAATTTAAGCACACGTTTACTTAGGAGGCAGGGTGGTCTGTGGTGAAGCATATGGACTTTGGGGCTACAAAGAAGAGTTTTACTTGCAATAAAAATTAAAGACCATACGATTAGAAATTGCACTGCTATTGAAGCATGGACACTCGCTGCTGTTCTGAGGTGTTGTTGGTGTAAGAAGCTTTCACATGCCTGCCTGTGGCACCCACAATCAGGTTCTGGGTGCAGAGAAATTCCATGTTTGTTCCTCATCAGGGCTTGCTTTACATCAACATTAAAGGCTTAGTTTAAGCAGTGTCCAGACCCAAAGCTACAGAGCACTGACTGGATCCTCACCCATCAAAAGCAAGATTCTTTGCTCCTGGGTTGCCACTCTTGGTGAGCCCCAGCACAATGAAGCTACCGTGTCCTCCAAAATGCTGGCGGACGTTGGTCTCCTACTGGTGAGGATTTGCCCATGGAACCAGAACTTGCAGGTTTACATGTGTGGGTTCTAGAGCTGGCTTACTGCTCCAAGTCTTCATCATGGGGTGTTAGGGGCCTATCTGAGTCCCAGGTACTCGGGTTTGTATGGAGCCACTCAGTCTCCATCAGGAAGATCTGTCTGTTTCACCCTGTAGAGTTTTACTGCCATCAACTGAGACCTTTACAGAATCAGTCATGCCTGCTGCTGCCCTTTCCTCCACAGTTGGATCCTGTTTCTGTAATGGCTCCTTTCTCTTCACTGTCGGCTCTGTACTCTCAAATAGTTGGCCCATGAACCAACCCACACAGATTTCCTAAATCTTACAGTTTCCTGATTCTGGCAGCTGTGACTTTTCCAATGTCCCCAAGGCTCCTCAAAATGGACCTTTTTCTGGATTAAAACCTTGCACTAGTAATCTAGGCTCCTTGCCCTGCCTGATGGAGGGCTGTGTGATCTGGCTCTAGCCACCTCGTGTACTTCCCAACTCTCTATTCTCATTCATCACACTAGGTAGCCTTCCCCTTTCCTGTGTCCACTGGGACCTGGGTTTTTAGCTATTTCTAAGCCTTTCACTCAATGTACTCTGGCTGCTTAGCTCACATGGCTTGTTTCCTATTAAGGTCTCAGCTTCTGTCTGAGTTCATTTGGGCTGCCATAAAATAATGCCATATAAACTTATAAATTACAGGAATTTATAATTTACAGTTCTAAAGCCTGGGAATTCAAAATCAGGATATTCGACACCAGGTGAGGATCCAAGTTGTCATGGGTGGTTTTGTCTCACTGAGCCAGCACACAGTTGAGAGGCTAGAGTATTCTCTGCTACCTCTTATAATTGGTACCAATCCCATTCAGTCCCATCCATGAGGGCTCTACCATCATGATCTAATGACCCTTCAAACATCCATCCACTAATATTCTCACATTGGAGATGAATATTTCAACGTGAATTTATGAAAGAGGCAGCTGATTGCTATGCTATTCTTTATGAGAACATAGCATATATATATATATATATATATATATAATCTTTAATGACAACAATACTTTACACATCACTCTCTCTAAAATCTTTCCATGGAATTTGCCACCACTAGGCACATTCCTATTTATTTGTCAATTATTGTGTGTCTCTTTGTTACTTGCTCTGTATGTCCTTTTATCCTCTAGCATATTAATTTAAACTCCATGAGAGCAGAACCTCACTTGTCTCAGATTCTGCCACATCTCAGCAACTAGAGTATCCTAACAGTACAACAGTTGTATCTGCTCATTAAAGAAATTAACGTTAACTTCATCCTGGGTCGGAGGAAGGAAGGAGCCTGGAATCCATCTAATTCTTCCACCTTTCTCACCTCAGCTCATTTCTTCTTTCTGATGCTACTTTCCAATCATCTACAGGACTGGGCTGCAGAGTGAAAAATAACCACCAGGAAGCTGATTTCTAAGCTAAGCTTCACTTGTATGAACAAAATAATGAGTTCTATATTGTTGTTAAAAAGACTCATTTCTTCAGCACAGTATTAAAATTCTAATAAAGCTAAAATCATACCCTAGACTATTCTTATACTTGCCTCCACACACCCCTGTCTTTTTGCTTCTTAGCCAAGCCTGAGGATTCCTCCATGGAGGGCAGAGATGCTCCGGTGAGGTATTGATAGGGTGAGCTTGCTGGGGGCGCAGCCAAGTAATCAGATGTTGACTGTGTGGGTCAGACAGGACACAAAATTGCAGGAGATGAAGAAAGATTCAGTGCTGACAGAGATGAACACAACATGTGCTCTTCTGAAAGAGTGACAGAAAGAAACTCTGAAGTACAACTTGAACTGATTGGCGCTGGGCTGGAAAGCCAGGCCCTGTGTTGCCATGAGGAATAGAACAGCTCAGAATAAACACAAGTCTCAAAAGAGCTTGACTCACATAACTGTGGTTGGGCACATGCTTGCTATTCCAACCACACCCACGCATATGTTTATGTGCACATGTGCATGCTCACGCTCGCGCGTGCTCACGGACACACACACACACACACACACACACACACACACACACACAGATGGTAGTGATTGTGGAAGACCAGAGCTTGAAACAGAGTGAGCAGTGTCTGTGAAAACAGTAGGCCAAATATGTCCCTGGAACTGGAATCAGGTTTAAATGACATCTAGTGATATCCATATGTGCTTTTGAAACACTATTTGCATTTCTAATTCTTAACAATGACATAAGCTTCGCATTTTCTAGTGTTTTCTTCAGGTTGCTTTGCTTCATCTTTAGAACAGTCTCTAACTAGACATCACAAATAATATCACACAGACAGGAATGAACGCTGAAACTCATTGATCAAGAGAATTCCCCATGGTCATATCAGTTCTCTGATTCTCCCGTAGCTGCATCTAAGAATCTAAGAAGTAGACTCTCCTAAGTTTTAATTTGAAGTAGTTCACATGCACCTAAAGAACTTTCCACAATCCCAGGAATTTTAAGAAGCCAATATAATATATAGACCTGTGTAATTTTTAATAAAATCAGTGAGTGGGATTTCATATTTCAAAAAGAAAGAAAGCAGAATAGGTGTTAATTATTATAAAGGAAAACTGAACTTACAAAAATATGATAATGATTTAAATAAAACTGTTTCATACTTTGAAACAGCTTTGTTTAGGCATCTACACTAGCACATGTTAAAGTGATCAAATTTATTGTACAAACCTGCAAATCCAGAACATATATTTTATTTCAGACAGTCAAGACTCTCACTAACTATTCATTAATTCATCTTTATAAGCCAACAGAAAAAAAAGACAAACAAACCAAGGAAAAGAAAAATCTATGATCAGTTGTCAGGAGAGGAAACCTAAAAGTTCCACAAATCCGAGCTTGTAAAGAATGCTAGTGTCTGCCCTTTGCCCACCGTGCTTCCTGGACACAGCGTGCCCAGCCAGCGGTGGTAACCCCCAACCTCGTCTCAGGGATGTGCCAAAGCATCCACGGGGAGTGCTTTTGCCAATGGAATGCACATGAAAGAGATGGGCATAATTTCTGCAATTTGCCTACCAGAAAATCACTTTCCCTGACTTCTCCATATTTTAATAAAAAAATATATTTGAAAAGTTAAACTCACGCTTAAGAAAATAAAAAAAAATTGCAACTGTTACCTGATGTTTTTTACATGTATACATTGCATAATACGTTACCAGAGCATATATTCCTGTCTTCTCAAACTTCTAGTATTTCTTTCTGATGGACAATTTTTTTCTCTTCCTTGAAATATACAGTATGCTATTATTGTCTGCAGCCACTCTTGGATGAGATAACGCACTGGAGTTTTTGTCGATGAGTATGCATTGATTACATTTCCACCTTTCCTGCACCTTTACTCTCCCAGCCTATGATGGCCACCATCCAACTGTCAACTTTTACAAGATGAACTGCTTTAGATTTCGCAAGCACATGGTTCCACACGGCACTTGTCTGTCTATGTTTAACTCATTTCACGCCCTAGAATGATTTCCATTTCCATATGTCTTTCTGAAAACGGCAGGATTTCATTGCTTTTATGGCTGGTTAGTATTCCGTTGTGTATATGCACTGCATTTTCTTCATCCATTCATCAGCTGATACACACGGGTTGTTTCCATTTCTTGGCTGTTATGAACTGAGCAAGCATGAGCATAGGGATGCAGCTGTCTCTCTGACATATTGATTTAATTTCCTTTGTCTATACACTGCTGTGGGATTGCTAAATCACATGCTACTTCTAGTTTTACTGTTTTGAGGAATATCCATACTGTCTTCTATAACAAATGGGCTAATTTACATTCTAGCCAATAGTGTACCAGGATTCCCTTTTTGTCACAAGCTGAACAGTACTTTTGTTATCTTAAGTCTTTTGGATAAGAACAATTATTGATTTAAATAAGATGGTGTGCCACTTTAATTTTGATTTGCATTTTACCGATGATTTGTGGTGCTCAACCTTTTTTCCTGTAACTATTCACCATTTGCATGCTTTCTTTCAGGAACTGTCTATTTAGACTATTATTCATTTTAAAGTTAAGTAATTTGAGTTTGTGCTATTGAATTTTTTAATATAAAATTTAAATTTTCCAGGAGCTGGAGAGATGGCTCAGCAGTTAAAAATACTTTCTGCTCTTTCAGAGGAACTGAGTTCAGTTCTCAGCACCCACATGGTTTGTCACAAGCCTCTATAACTCCAGTTCCAGAGGATCCAACACCTTCTTTGGGCCTCTGTGGAAACTGCATGCACATGGTGCACAGACACACATGTAGGCAAAACACTCATACACATAAAAATAAAAATAAAATTAAGAAATTCAAAGCATAATTATGCATTGTATTAAATATATGAACATGTGGGCAGTAATGGTGTACGCCTTTAATCCCAGCACTCAGGAGGCAGAGGCAGGCAGATCTCTGTGAGTTTGAGGCCAGGCTGGTCTACAAAGTGAGTTCCAGGATAGCTAGGGCTATATAGATGGACCCTGAAAAACTAAAATAATAATAATAATAATAATAATAATAATAACATGTACATAATGTACAAAAACATAATTTGGAAGAATATATGCCTGATTACTGATAGTAGTTGTTTCTTGGGATTGGGAAGCAAGGTAAGGGAATGTTGCCTTGGAGAAAAATAAAAAGAGCTTCAATACTATCCATAAGGTTTACTTTTCATAAATAAATACACTAAATCTGAAATTGCTACTATTTATACACATGGACACTAGGTACAAACAGAAATATGCTAGACATGGATCATACCAGGGAAAGCTGATTGTGTATATCTTTTTCCAAACTCATCATTCAATGATTTCAAGGCAGTACCTTAAAACTAGCCATAGTAGAAACCAGGACAACTGGTATAAATTCTCAATTTTCTCTCTCAAGAGCTGGCTGCTCACATGGACCAGGACAAGACCAGAAATAAAGCATCTATTTAGTTCATCCTGGTTCTTTTAAAATAAATTTTAAGAATTAAAAAATGTGAAAACTTAATTGATATTTTGTATAAATTTTTCAAGGATTATATTTTTTTAATAAATCATTCTTTTAGCATGCCTTCCAGGAAGTAAAAACAATTTAAGCAGCTCTCTCTCTCGCTCTCAAAAAAAAAAATCTAACCAAAGGATTGGAAAGATGCCTCAGCAGTTAAGAACACTATTGCTTTCGCAGAGGACCCAGTTCAGTGGCTCACAGTCATCAGTAACTCCAGTTCCAGTGGATCCAATGTCCTCTTCTGAACCCCAGGAACACTGCGTGCACATGCATGCATCGGTCTTGATGTGCTTAAGGAAAAAAAGGGACCAATTTGGGTGGGTAGAGAAAAAAATCTGGGAGTAGTTGGGGGGTGGGTGAGTATGATAAAAAAAAAAAAAACACCTTGTACAAAATTCTTCAAGAACTAACACAATTTTAAAAAAGATTCTGGGCTTTGGCTTGATCTAATTAGAGTACAAGATACAATCATGACTTACTCCTCATTAAGCACAAGAGTGCTTTGCTACCTGAAATTATTGGTATGATTGTTTGAAAGGAACTTTCTATTTTTGTTATATGATAGGTAGCCTGGATATGGCAGCTTGTGTCTGTAGTCCCAGTACTTGGAAGTTACAACCAGCCTGGAACAATGGGAACTCCAAGCTAATCACAGCCACAAAGCACAATCCTGTACGTCATAATTAGAATGACAACAAGATAAGGTAGTAAAGTGTAATACATAATAATTGAAAAATACTCATTAGAAAAAGAAAATCAATTATTCATAATTTCACAGTCTAGAGATAATTATTAACAGGTTAAGAACTTTTCAGTTCTTTTGTATCTATATATTTTCCAAAAAATATTTGTTTACCTAGTTCTTTCTATTTAATATTATCCTTTCCTTATCTTGGTAGAAATCATTTTTGACAAGTGTGATTTTGTTTTATATCAAGCATTCTACTATGCAACTGTAATGGAGTTGATTTCCTCATCCTCATACTGTTTTGTAAATTGTCTGCAATTCACTCATGCAGATAGGTAATATATTCCTATCCGAGCAAGTCTTTGCATATAATCTCTTTTTCTTACTTTGGAATAAATTTTAATAAATCTAATTCCTGAGTCAAAATTTATGGAAACTCTTCAGGCATATTTTTCTGATTATCTTTATGGAAACTGGGTATTCATATGGAAAACTTGATGCTGTACATAGAACACATTTCAATGATATTAAATGTTTCCATATAAGTAAAACTTTGGAATGTTATAATAAAATTCATAAAAATATCTTTTTAAAAATTGGGGGGATTTTATTTATATGTATGAGTGTTTGTCTGAATGTATGTCTATGCAACATGTGTGTGCAGTGCCCACAGAGGCCAGGAGAGGGCATCAGATCCCCTAGCAATGGAGCTACAGACAGTCGTTAGCTTCCATGGGGGTGCTGGATTTGAATCCCAGTCCTCAGGAAGAGCAGCTAGTGCTTTTAACCTCTGAGTCATATCTCCAACTCCCCAAAATACCTTCATGACATCATTAGGGAAGAATCTAAGACACAATCCAAAAGGTAGCAATAGGTGATCTGAATGTATTAAAATATAAACATTCTATATAATACAAATGCCACAAAAGAAAAACTACACCTGGCATGGTGGTGTGTACCTGTAATCACAACACTCGGAATCTGAGGCAGGAGCATCGTGAGTGAGGCCAGCCTAGGCTACATAGCAACACCCCGTCTCAGCAAACAAACAAGCAAGCAAGCAAACAAACAAAAAGATCAAAGCAGAAAATATCTGCTACTATATAACACAGGAGAGCTTAGCTGATAAATGTAATTCATAAATCAGTAATAAGACAATAAAACAGAAAAATAGGTACAGTTTTTGAAAGGAAACCTACAAAAATGAAACCTGATGGTTATTAAACACACAGTATGCTCAAATTTACTAGTAATAAATGTGCTATAAGTCAGTACACTGGTTCACATCCATCAGATTCACAAAAACTAAAGCCTGATGTCAAACTGAAGAATGTGGTATAATTGATACTCTCAGATGTCAATGATGAGAATGCAAATTGGTTCAAACCCACTGAGAAGCACTTTGGCAAGCAACTGTTGAAGTTAACAATGTACCCATTGAAGTCAGAACCTGGGTGAGTCAAGCATTGTCCAGCAGTGTGGCACTTACAGGAGACCTTCATTCCCAGGATCATAGAGGGGTGGGCTTATTGCCGGAAAGTAGGTGCCTCTGTAAATACTGTGCTCCAGATACTTCCTTTGCTTTCCCATGACCCAGGTCTTGATGAACAGTGACTAAAGAGCAACTACTCCCTGTGTGTGTGTGTGTGTGTGTGTGTGTGTGTGTGTGTGTGTACTCAAAGTATTTTACCAAGGAGACACAGTCTTCTGGATGCAAACCTGCATTCGCACATCTGCTTCCTGGAGAAGCTGGATAATTTTAGGAGTGGTGTGAGTAGTCATATGGAATTTTAGAGTTGATAGTTATAGGCTGAGCACAAGCAAACTAGTGAATAGAATCCCTCCAAAATTTGTAACTGCTTCAGACTTCAGAATATTATCTTATTTGCAAATGGGTTGTTTCTGTCAGCCCTTGAGCTAAAGCAGCCTGAATTGAAGTTGGTCCCGAAGTTCGATGACTGGTGTCTTTGTAGGAGCAGATGACAGACAGGCAATAAACATAGGGAATAAGGCCCCATGAAGATAGAAGGTAGAAGACAGATTTGTAGTTAACAGTATAATGGATGCTTGGAGTCACCGAAAGTAGAAAGTGGAAAAATGACTCTTCTGCAGCCTGTAGGCAGAGCATGGCCTTGTCCACAGCTCACTTCCAGATGCTTTTCTGGACTCAGAACAAGGACTTCCTATTGTCTAAGTCATATAGCTTGGGGTCATTTATTGGAGATATGCTAGGAAATCAATACATGCCCAGTTGTTAAACTGTTTGCCAATGGCCAACTGAGAATGGTATCCTAGCAGGAGGAAGGGTTAGCTGGTACCTGGTACTTTCAAAGTTTGCAGAAATTGGTTACTATAATGACAGTGGAATTGAATGGCTATTGCCACGAGGTAGATTGACATTTTGGAGAGGAAAACCAGGGGAGTAATTTAATGGAAAACTGGAGAGCAATTCAGAGTTAAATGTGGAAGCTGGAGTTAAATGTGGTGGGTCTGCTCCCACCTCCCAGAAAAAGGTAGAGAAAGCTGGTCAGGAGCCTCAGGGCCTGGTTGTCAGAGGACAGGCTCTAAAACAGTTAGGTAGGTCTGCTCTGCCAAACTCAGGACCCCACCATGAAAGACAGTTTGCTCTCAGCACTTCCTAACACCAATCTTGAAACACATAATTCCACAATCGCAGCTGGTAGAGGAGGGAGTTTAGACTCTTGGGGACGTAGGCAGGCTGGAGTGGACACACTCTGTTCTGTTTATTACGGTGCAGTGGCAGGAGGCAAAGGTGAGGTGTGGTGGGTAGAGTGGACAGTGCAGTCCTAATGTTCCATTTTACAACTAGGGTACCCGCTCCCCCAGCTGCCAGAGTGTTAGCTCCAAGATGACACAATGGTCTTTATCTAGGAATTGCTTAGGTATTGGCTTGCCCAAGGCCAATCCCCAACCCTAGGGACAGCCTAGGTTGTCCCTAGGGTTGGGGATTGATGTGGTTGATCCCTGTTGGGTACAGAGCTAGGTTTGCTTATTTCGTTTTGGATAACCCTGAAAGGCCTTTCCGGCTCCATGCCCCTCCCTGTGGCAAAAATTCACAGTTTAGTCTCCCATTGTGCTTGTACCCCTTATCCTTACAGGCTTGGCTCCTGAAACATCACCCCAAACTTGTCTCAGCACCTGTTCCCAGAATCTACCTAAGAGTGAGTGTTGCTGTCACTCCACGAGTCTGGCTATTGTGTACACTCAAGAGCAGCTAAACAAGTGTTTGCAGATCTCTCCTGCAGACCACACAGCTGAACTGCCCATTCACTGCTCCTAACTTCCCTGTTTTTTGAGTCAGTTTTAGTAATGAATTGAAGAACATCCAACCATTACCAGCTCCATGCATACTTGTATTTGATCCAGACGCCTGAAACTAAATGCAGGCTTTTTACACCAATGATGGGAACACAAGGCTCTTAAAAGATTTCAGGTTTACAAAGGCACAGTTATGCTTGGGGATTGATGGGTTTAGCATTCTCAGTCAGTTCCCCTTTTTATCTTTAGGTTTTAGATCCCAGGACTGAGAGCAGGCAGGTCATGGAACATGAGCTGGAAACAATGAGGCGTTCTTGACTATCTCTGAAACTACTCGAAGGCAGACAGACGCTGATTTAAAGTCCATGGAACGTGCACTATGCCTGCCAACCTCTTCTAATTAGATTATCTGGGAGTAAATGTGAAGAGTTAAATAATTCCTTCTCAGGACACAACGGAACTTCTCACAGTGGGTGACATGACCCAGAGGAGAACCAGCAGCCTTGCTTCATCTTTTATCTGAAAGGCTTTGGCATCCTGACTCTGGCTGGCTGAGGTAGAAATGGCTCCACTGGGGGGTGAGCAGACACTGACCCTCACAGACACAGGCTGCCACTCCAGCCACAGCTGAGTTGGCTCATGTTATGTGACTTGTCCTGTGTGGTTGGTGTACAAACAGAAAGCTTGATTGTTACATCTATGGAGGTAGAGTCACAGCCAGGGATCATTTAACTCATTTCGTACCGACAAACCGAACAGCTAAGTCAAGATTTGGGGACAGAGGTGTGGGAGGGAAGGTTAGCTTGCTGTCCTCCCTTGTTCCAGCACCTAAGTCCAAGCTGAAGTCGTAAAGGTTGGAAGCTTAAGGGCCTATGCAAAATAACTTCATTCTGTGATATCATCCAGAAAGAAAAGTCGACCCACAGAAAGAAAGTATTTATAAATGACTTACTGATCACAGACTGGTGTCTATACAGAATAAACAAGCCATAGATAGAAGCTGCAAAGAAGCTACTCAAGTGGCCAGTGAGTCCACAAAATGTTTACAGGGGCCTTTAGGGAACTGCAAATTAAACCCACAATGAGCTACCACTAGGATGTCTGGATTCAAGCAAGCAGGGGGTCATACATTCATTCACTGGGTACCCTATGTGCTGCTCATGAGATTATATGACGGAGCCACTGCTTTGAAAAGTGATTTGGCTGTCCTTTAAAAGGGTTAAACATACATCTAATATGTAACACAACAATCCACTGCTACACGGAACTTAGGAGAAAAGAAGATGTGTGTCCACACAAAATCCTAAACACAATTGCTCATAGCAGTATTATTTGTGAAATCGCCCAAAGTGAAAACTACTCAAATATCTATCAACCAATAAACAAATAAGATACATCCATACAATAAAATATTGCTTAACTATAGAATTTTAAAGTGCTGATATATGCTACAACATGGATGAGTCTTTTTATTTATTTTTATTATTATTATTATTTTGGTTTTTTAGACAGGGTTTGTCTGTGTAATGTTATGGAATATTAGTGAAGATGTGTTACATTTGTTTAGGCTATGAAAACATTTGTTTTTATGATGTAAAGATGTATTGCATTATTTTATATAGTATTTGTTTAACTCTGTGAAGCTATGTAACTTTGACTGCCTAAAACACCTGATTGGTCCAATAAAGAGCTAAACAACCAATAGCAAGGCAGGAGAAAGGATAGGTGGGACTGGCAGCAGAGAGAATAAATAGGAGAAATCTGGGAAAAGAGGATAGGGAAGCAAAAGGAGAAGGAGAGGAGGACTCCATGGGCCAGACACCCAGCTACACAGCAAACCATGGAGTAAGAAGTAAAGAAAGGAATGTACAAAGGTAAGAGTCCAGAGGCAAAAGATAGATGGGATACTTTAAGTTAAGAAAAGCTGGCTAGAAACAAGCCAAGCTAAGGCTCGGCATTCATAAGAAAGAATAAGCCTCTGTGTATTTATTTGGGAGCTGGGTGGCAGGCTCCCCCAAAAAGCAAAGAGTAAAAAATAATCAACAACAGTGTAACAATCCTGGTTGTCCTGAAACTCACTCATTTTGTAGACCAGGCTGGCCTTGAACTCACAGAGATCTGCCTGCCTCAGCTTCCTGGGTACTGATATTAAAGGCGTGTACCATTATTACCCAGTTATTTTTATCAATTATTTAGATAACATACAAAATAATAGATTACAAGGCTGTGTGGGGGTCATTATACTTTGTTCCAATTTGTCCCTCTCTCCCATTATTCTCTCATATTTTCACTGAGTCTTCAATATATATACTAGATAAAAGTAAAAAGTTGTGAAAGGTCATGTGTTTTATATTTTTTATCTTTATGCAGTGTATAAAGTAGACTAATCTACAGAGACATAAAATAGATCCAGAGCTCCTTAACATTGGGGTATGGTAAATACAAGATGCAATGAATGAGCTGAGATTGATTTTTCAAGTTATGGAAATGTTCTAAAATTAGATTGCATTGATAGTTGCACAATTCTGTGATGATATTAAATCCTCCAAATCACACTGTTAATGAGTGAATTTGGCATGTAAATTATACTTTAATAATAACATTAATTTTTTAAGAAATGACTTCCTTATTGGCTGTCCATGTTAAACCCTCTGAAGGACAGCCTGCGCCTGTGCACATCTGTATTTTACTCCACTGGCACATGTTTTTCATGCAACCTAGGGCTACACGTCTGACAACTCCTCAAGTAGAAAATTTTCAAGGTTGAAAAACAGCACAAAAGCTCTTTGGTGGTGGTGACCTAGCTCTGGTGGTACTTTTGCTATGGTTGCTATGGCGATGGTTGAAACTCCCCATATGTCTGCTTCTATTCATCCACAGTTCTCAGCTTTTTTTTTTCCTGCCATGCATTGTATTATATTTCACCAAGTATCCCCCGTGAACCTGTCCTACTGCAGCCCAGGAAGCATAGAATTCCCTGTGAAGGTGGGTTTGGCTAGGGGGCTGGTCTTGGTTCAAGGAAGGAAGGAAGTAGTAATGGGATAACTGGAAACCTACAGAAGCCCCACACTTCTCCATCAACGTTCCTGTATGCATCCATGATGGGAGGGTGAGCTCTACACTGTAGCTTCTCCTTTAGCTAAGTCCTGGACTACAGACCATGGAACAGAGTCATCACAGGGTGCCCAGGACCCCAGGAAGAAAGCCACCTTTGTGGCATAGCCACTGAATTACTCTTTTAAGCAAAGTGATAGCACAGTGGAGCCTTACTTACTAAGACATCACTATTTCAACCATACAGAAACTAGATTTTGAGCATCCTTAAATGCTGTGGCTAAGACAAGATTTAATGTCTTCTGTTTTCAGAATCCTTATTATCTACAAGGAAATAAAAGGACAAGAATGACCACAGTATGAATTATGTGTTGGATGATGTGATGTGAACTACAAGGTATCATAGGAGACTGAGAGCAGAAAGAGGTTATTTCTGCCTCAGATCCCACCAAACTTCTTACAAAGGTGTGTGTGTGTGTGTGTGTGTGTG
>CABHPP010001513.1:0-20158 GCA_902168425.1 Peromyscus attwateri | reverse complement strand
GGGCTAAAAACTGAATTGCATGTAGATTGAAAGCAAAGTAAACAAATGCTTACAATTTAACAGAAAAATATTTAGTTATAAGTAGATATATAATATAGAAAATGATGAAGGCAACTTAACAAATTGATTTAATTTCACAAGTGCAACACTAAAGCAATTTAACACCACAGGTTTTCAGTTGTTGACAAGCCTTTTCTTATTTTTAATTTAAGATTCATTTTGATTTTGCATGCATGTGTGTGTGCACGAGTGTGTGCATGCATGTGTGTCTGATGCCCCTGGAACTTATCACCAAATGTGGGGGCTGGGAACCAAACCCAGAATCTCTGGAAGGTCAGCAAGCGTTCTTCACAGTTGAGCCTGGTGCTCATCCCTGTCTTTCCTTCTTTGTTAAAAAGATGGGAGACATACACTAGCGGCACTTTTGGGGTGGGAGTGAGGTCAATTCACTCAGAACACAGGTTTTCATGACATGTGGATACATCAGATTCAATTGCAAGGAGTTCAGAAAACTGCCTCACCCAATTTCAGCACTGGAAGAGTCCTTCATACACCCTGCTCCCATCCCATAGTTGTATGAGTGAAGAACAGAGCTGAGACAAACGGAGGAGCTTGTTCCAAGCAACACAGCCTTTTAGTGTCAATCTGGGGCTTGGAGATGGGTGTTTTGATTTTCATAATGTTCTTAGTTTTATTTAGAATAACTATAATCTTAACTACGTTTCACCTGCCTTCTGACCTTTAAGTGAGTTCAGTTGAAAAAAAAACCTGAATGATTAACTCAGTAATTTGGGGCCCCATTCTAAGTATGTACAGAGTTAGGCCTGGACTAGACAGCAGCTGGACTGTACTTGGGTAGAATGCAGAAACACGGGCATTGGACCCATAGTGTGCAGGCCTTAGGATATTTTCAGAATTAGATAGTGTTTTGAGGCAAGATTACTGGTATGGGTAAGACTTTGGAAACAGAAGGAAAGCAACATGTGGAAAAACTGAGACATGGAATGTGCACTTAGAGAAAAACCAGTAGTCTGGTTTGGGGACATAAAATGTTAGGTGTGGACCTCATGACAGTCCTGCAGAGGATGAGGAGGAATTTTCCTAGCTGATGCCTGATAGATGCCTAGTTGAAGCCCAAGACCCTGATGGGATCATCAATGGCCGTCTTGTCAGCCCAGAGAATATTTGGAGAACCCAGACTTTCCCCAGGCAGAAGCCCCACCCAGATTTGGATGATAAACAGCTCCAGAATTTATATCATCTTTCTGAAAGAGGATGAAGGAGGGCAGAAACAATTTTAAAAGACTAGACAATTTTTAAAGTGATAGGCAAACTTGAAAATGAATAGATTTTTCCATCTTCAAAAAGAATGGAGGTTTAGGGTAGACTTGAGGTTTACTTATAGGAATATGTGGGTAGTCAGGTTTCTGTCCACCTAAGCCTGTGCCAATAACAGTTATATTGCACACACAGGAGGCTGTTCCCATGAGCCATATGTCTTAGAAATTCAGGACCATGGCTTTCTGAGTGGATGTTTTGTTTCCTTAGATAATTGTTTTATTTAATTCCATTTGCTAAAATACAGTCCAGTGAATTTTCCATAGATGGTTCAAGGACTAAGAGCTATACAGAAACATTCAGAGTCCAAAGAAAAAAAAGAAAGCTTGTTTTATTCTATATTGAAGATATGCCTGGGGAATGTGGACTTCCTTACCAAATGCTTCTATGAAGACATCTCTACCTTCTCATTTTACAAATACACATATATTATTAATGATGGAAACCTGGATTTTCATTAGAGTTGGAATGATATTACTTCTAAGCTCTCAGTGAAGCTTGATCAAATCACCTTTAGCTGCTAGACCTCAATTCTTCATCCCTGAAATGTTGGAACTCCTTCATAATCTCCAAGCCTACAACTATCACATTATTTGACTTTATCTTTCTTCCACTAAAATTAACATCCTCATAATGCAATAGTTAATATTGCCAACGTAACAGGATCTAGAATCACCAAGGAACTAGGCCTCTGTGCATGTCTGTGAGGGATTTTCTGGATTAGTTAATCAAAGTTGGAAAGACAATCCTAACTGTGGATGGTACCATACCATGGGCTGGGGGCTTGGATTGCATAAAAAGCAGAGACGCAGCTGAGTGCTATGTTCTCTCTCTCTATGTCCTGTGATGGTGGATACTCTTTGCTCTGTGATGGTGTCTGTCTGTGACCAGTTGTCTCAAACTCCTGTCTCCATGACTTCTCTACCATGCTGCACCAGACCCTTGACCTGTGAGCCAAAACAGACACTTGGAGTGGCCTTTGTCTGAGATTTTGTCAAAGCATGAGAACATAAACTAATACAATAATGAAATCTTTTCTCATTTTAGTTTTCTCTCTCAGAGTAGCATACATTTCAACCAAAGTCTACTAGAGATGACTTACTCGTCTTCCTGAAGGTTTAGTCAGAATTTTATCTTTATAAGAGCAAAAGGTAGGGACAATACTAACGCAGGACCTGCACCAGCCTTTTAGTTCGAATCGAGTAACTCTGCTTTGTTGACTGCAAGGAACTGTGTGTGGGTCACTCTGTGAGGAGGAGAATTGTCCCAGGTAAGGTGAAAGTGAGTGAGGCTTTCCACATGGAAGAGACCCTGGCATGGTCTAGCAGACACAGCTTATTACAAAGCACTGCCTGATCTTTACTCTCAGCTTCACTGGCTGCCTCATGAAGGGAGCACTGCCTTGCTCCTGAGTGTGCAGTATTTGTAATGTGCCTTTGAGCACAACTTTGCTAAACGGAGAGTTTAGAAAATAATGTGGCAAGTGATATTCTGTAAAAAGTGTAACCTTCCAGGAAGGAGTGCATGATTATTACATAGAAAGGGAATTTCAGAAAGAAAAACAAGACGCTTTGAAATGATACCAGAAACAAAATCCAATTCGCATTTGAAGATGACATAAAAATAAATAGAAAACGACAAGGGATGGATTTGGAAGACTGGAAGTAAACCACAGAAAATTAAAATTACTGAGTTAAAAATCTGTGTTTAGGGTCAGGGAGATGGCTCAAAAGATAGAGGTGTCTTCATGCAGGCTCGATCACCTGAGTCTAACCCTCAGGTCCCACAGAGTGGCAGGAGAGAATCAACTCCCAATAGTTGTACTCCAGTCTCTACATCTGCTCCAGAGTGTCTGCACTCATACATACATACATACATACATACATACATACATAATACATACATACACACATACACACATACATTCATACATACATTCACACATACAAAATAAATAGAATAAATCATTTAAAATCATGTCCCCAAAATAAGGTAAAAATTCAGAAATGTCAATATCCTTTCCATTAGCACAGCTGACTTTTAGTTATATTCTCATCATAATTCTCAAGCTGGTGGCTTACTTAACTTAGGGCTACATTGTTATAAGAGTTAGATAATGGACTATATTCTTTGTTTGTTTTTGTTTTTGTTTTTCAAGGGAGGGTTTCTCTGTGTTTCAGCTCTGACTGTCCTGGAACTCACTTTATAGATCAGGCTGGCCTCAAACTCCTAGAGATCTACCTGTCTCTGCCTCCTGAGTGCTGAGATTAAAGGTGTGCACCACCACCGCCCGGCAATAATGGACTATATTCTTAAGTAGTAATGGAATTTTCCCAAGGGCCTGCCCTGAACAGATTCCTCCCAGAGTCCTGGGGAAGATATTATGTCTGGTGTGTGTGTGGGGGGCTTCTGAGGGAAAAGAATCTACGTACACATGCTCTTTCGTCCGTTTACTTTATTTCTCTATAACAAACTTCTATCTACACAGCTTCAGCTCCATCCTCACATTCAGCTCCTCTCTGTACCTACTTTTCCTGTCTTCTCATAGCCCTAACTAAGCTCCTATGCTTTTGACCTCATCTTTGTCCCCTGTTCCTTCGTCCTCCATCTTTCCTTCCTTGCTCCTTACCCCTGGCTCTGAGAAACTCTGCCTTCTTCTCTTCACTTGGGCCACATGGCTCTACCTACCATCTACAGAAACTCTCCTTGTTCTCTTCTCCTCCAGCCATGCAGCTCTGCCTGTTCTTTCTCTCCCTGCCACATGACTCTGCTCTGGCCAGGAATTCTGCTTCAGTCTTTACTGTACCTGGTTATGCAAAAAGCCCTATAGTCCTGAGTCAATAGCTCCGCTCTGCATGCTACTAGGCCTGAAGGCAAGGGATGGTCTGAGCTTCATTTGCACAAGAAACATAGCTATGCATCTACCGTCCACCTGTCTCCTGGGCCCTGTAGGGGTGTTAGCTACCTAGTGGATCAGCAGTAGGTCTGAGAAGCTAAACTGTTCACCAATGACCGAGTAGTATATGGGCACACAAGAATTTCATAGCAGAAGACAGCTGAAATATTAAAAACTGAGTGACACTAAATATTCCTTGATAAATGGCTTCCTCTAGAAAAATGCCTTGAATTTTCTAGGTATAGCTTTAATATACAGCCGAATTTCTATAATATATTATTGCAGCCCACAAGAAAGTAGCAGACAGTCATTATAAAACACATTCATAATGTCTTAGTCTGTTTTCTGCTGCTATAATGGAATACAAAAGACACGGTAATTTATCCTGAACAGAAGTATATTCACTTCAAGGTTCTGAAAACTGAAAGACCCAAGATCAAGGGAACATATTAAGTGGAGATTTTCTTGCTGGTGGAGACTCTGTAGAGCCATAAGACAATTCAAGGTATCATATGAAGGCCAGAACAAGCTAGCTAGGGAGTCCTCAGTATTATAACAAGTTCCTCTTGATATAACCCATGAATCCTCTAATCCATTGATCCAAGAATGAATTAATCCATTCACAAGAACAGATTCCCCCCAGACACTGTCATTTCTTAGTTATTTTCCCTAGTAATGCCTTACACTGGGGGTTACATTTCAACAGAAGTTTCAGTGGAGAAGAATCCTTGCCTACATTGTCATCATGGTGAGTAAATAAAAAAAAAAAAAGAAGTGAATTTAATATTTAGAGGTTTGGTGTGAACTGCAATCATATGGCTCTGAAGACAGAGGACTGCCACAAATTCAAGACTAGCTTGGCCTATGTGGTGAGACCTTGTCCAAAAAAAATGAGATAAAATAAAATAAGAAGAGAATGATTTGGTGGGTAATAAGGGATGCTTAAACTTTTGATGCTACTAATTTATTTATATAGAATTTTATATTTAAATCTACCAATGTCTTCAAATAAAATAGTGTATCATAAGAAGTTCTCCAAAGTGTATGCATTAAGATTTTTTTTTTTTCCGTACAAGAAGCTCAGGGTTCTAGGGTGGAAGTAACTCAGTTCACAAGAGGGTTTTGACGGGATGCTGACACAAATTGAAGGGCCAGATCATCATGCAGCAGTGAAAATCTAGGTCATAATGCTCCATGTTCTTTCTTCAGAGATATAAGGAATATGATTGCTTATGAGCTAGAGAGGACTAACAGAGTGGCATGGTTCACATAGAACAACAGCAGCACATGAGGCAGATCTGCCTGCAGGTGCACATATTTTAGTTCTTGACCTTGACCCTTCACATTCCCACGCTGTTACTATTGTGATTTCACCTTCTGTATTAGCTCACAGTTTGAAAGTAGATCTGAGATGTACTAAATATCATAAATGCATGATGTTAGGTAAAAGAAAGCCTAAACTTACCTTCCACACACACAAGGGTGTACAGATTGCTCTAACCCCACCCCTCTTTTTAAGGATATAGTGAAATCAACACCACATTTCTTCACTGATAATCAGATGTCCTGATCCACATCTTAAGTTTTATGGCTACCTCACTGTGTAGTGTTTAATCTAACAATTCTTGAGCAAAGTAGTTTGGCTAAGGTTGAGCTAATATCAGTCTTGGTTCCCATTTGCTGAGCACTCACTCTAGGCCCTAGTGGAGAACTTTCTGTGTATTAAGTAATTTAATCCCGAAATCCCCACCCACCAGCTAACAGTTTTACTAGCATTTTACACACACATAAACACACACACACACACACACACACACACACACACACATACACACACACACACACACACACACACACACACACACACACACACACACACACACACACACACACACACACACACACACAAACTAGAATAAGTAACTTGTCCAAGGTCATTAGGTAAGGATTCAAAATGCAGGCAGAAGCTGAGCTCAATAAACGGGACAGTCCTACCCACCCCCCCCAGAGCTTAAGTGCTAATGAGAGGTAAACAGCTGGGCACATAGCTCACATCTTCTGTACATGGGTGCATGTGGGAGTGTCCCCGGTGAAACCTTCTTTCCTCATCTGTCTTGAAGGGATTGAAATTGTGTAGTGAGTGCGAAGACAGAGAGAACACTAGCACTCAGAGTCTGGTATTCAAAATGGAATTTTTCAGTGACAAAATAGGCTTGCTTGGAAGACAGACACAATAATGATGTGAGATGACGGGAAAGGAAGGAAGGCGTATTAAGATTGAGACCGTGAGCAAGGCATGGTAGGACATGTTATCCCAGCACTCCAGTGGTTGAGGCAGGGGGATAGCTACAAGTTTGAGGTCAGCCTGAGATGCTTAGCAAAACTACATTAAAAAACAAACAAACAAAAACAATATAAAACTTAAAGCCGAGATTCAGACCACAGAGTTAAGGAAGGCGACATAACAACTAGGAAGAATTGGGAGTCTCCCTTTTACCCCAAGGGATTATGGGAACAAAATGGCCAATAGAAGTAGTATTTCCTGCTGGATGTTGGAAATATTGGGTACTGGAGAATTTAGAAGGCTGTCAGTCCTCTGCTGACTTGAGCGCCCCAACATTAATCAAAGCAGGCTCAAGCAAAGGTTTAGAGGCCTTGCTGTTGAGATCCTCACATATCTGCCCAGTTGGAGATGCTAAGTTGAAGAGTAGCATCGAGGAAAAAGAGCTGGTGCTGACCACCCGGACCAGGAGCCAGGATGGGAGATATACAGTCGTTCTAAGGAGCCTATTCATCAAAGCCAAATCACCAGGAAGGGACCACTCTTTCTTCAACAGGGAAAGCTGAGTGTGAGTTCATAGTGCGGGTCCTAGTGTAAGGAAGAGGCAGTGTCTCCCAGTTAGGGAAAGAGGGCCGGGGGAGGGGGGTGGTGGTCAGAGGGTGTGTGGCTCTGAGGGCCTGCCCTCTGGATAAGCCATTTGCCCTCCCTCTGTAAGTCCTGGGTGGGAGGTGGCAGTGAGTGTGGGCACGCAGAAGTTACCCTAAACACCTGGCACTTTCAGTAGATACTTACATCACTAGGTCACACCCAGATTATGAAGCTAGAGTAAATTCCATAACTGTATTTCCCCGAGCAAGAGGGGTGGAGGTGGCAGTTGTCAGTTAACAAGGACACACCCAGAACAGGTGGAATCAAGTTAAAGAATTTGTGGCACTTTTCCTGTGGTACCAAGTAAAGCAAGGACTTGATTTTTAATCCCGCCTTGCATCTAAACTGTTAACTACAAAGAAGTATGGGGAATTTTATTATTGGCATGATGCTGGGGCCTGCACACTCTTTCCCCATGGTCACAAGCACTTTCAGCCTGGTGAGTCGCTGAAGGCACACTTTAGCCCCATCTCTCATGGGGTTGAGATTTCTACTGTCCCCTGAGGAAACAGATTCGGAGAGGTCAAGTGACCAGCTCAGAATCACACAGCTAGGTGACAGAGCTAGGCTGGAACACAGGACACTGTGTCACTTGAGTCCATCTCTCAACCTTTGTGTATCAAAAGCGATGGGGCCATTCTGCCCACCTGCACAGTTGGTGTCTCAGGAGAGTGCTGTGGGACGTGGGATTTGGCCCTGGAGGTGTAGAACAGAAAAGCAAAAGAGGTGAGCAATGGAAGCAAAGGCACCACAGACCGGAGGAACATGCCAGCAAGGTGAGCAACATAGTTTACTCTCTAACATGTAAAACAACTGCTTCACAAGCAGTCGGAGGCTTGCTGGAATATTCTGTTTGAGATATCACTGCTGCTGCTGTAGACCGGCACACATCTAAGACTCCTGTCTTCTGACCACAAACCTAAACTTCCTCAGACATCTTCGTTTTGACATAGTATTCACCACCATGCCATTTTATTTACTTTGTGGTCACTTTTGCACTGCTATTCAGAGGTGGGATGATGTGTGTGGAGGCATCCAGGCTGGGGAGTCAGAAGGGAACCCTGGTTTGCCTGTTTTTAGAGCCTTCACACTAATAAATTCCTATATTATATTATTATTATTATTATTAATTATTATTATTATTATATTCTTGTCCTATATTATAGAATAAGTTTTCCTCACATTTCACTTTGGATGTTTGTACCTAAAGTCAAATCCGACAAAGCTGCCAGATTGCCTTGCAGAAATGTTTTCTAACTTGGTGTTTGAATCACCCCTTGGCTCTGGCAGGCATCAGAGCTTCTAATGTTAGTGAGGTCTTGGTTATCATATTAACCCATGTCAAACACCAGACTTGACCAAATGCTTGGGCTTGGCACAGCATCCTTCTAGGGAGACTACAACTGACAGGGAGCTGAGAAAGCAGAGGACATCTCTACAGGATTAACAACGCTATTGAGCTAAGCAGATCCTAACACCACCACAACCCTGGGCAAGACGAGTGACTCCTGGATTCTGTTCAGAGCACAACTTCAGTTTCCATTTAACTTGATTAGAAACAGCTGGACAGTCAGAAGGCTCAAGTAACTTTTCCAGTGATGCAGAGGGAAGGAATGTTTGCAGTGACCTAACCATCAATCACTATCCATACTGGCTTCATCGGGGAAATAGTTTGCAAGAAAGCTCCAAGCTGGTGCTGTGCATCGTGGCCCTCATTATGTATATTCAGATAGTGTTGCCCCTACCATTAACTATGGTGACCACGCTAGATTAATTTTATATTTTACAGCATCCATTTTACATTTCCAAAGGGTTTTTTTATAACTACACACATTTTGAATCTGAACACTCAAAATGCACCAAAATATAAAACTTGTTGAACCACAAGTAGAAAATTCCACTTCTGATCTCACATGACAAATCACAGTTAAAATGGAAGCATACTAAAAATATTGTATGATGCTGCCTTGAGGCTATGTGTATAAGGCTAGTATGAAGCATCAGTGAGTTTCATACTTACTCTTGGGTCCCATCACTAAGATATCTCACTACATGTATGCAAATCTTCAAATTTCCTAAAAATGTGAAATGTGGAACACTGTGGTGAGTTCTAAGCATGTCAGAAAAGGGATATTCAACCTGTGATCATATTAGTAATAGATTTTTAATAATCAAAAATGGTTCTTTTCCTTACATTGTGGACACATGAAAAACCATCTCTTAAAAGAGGTAGAGAAGTTGGAGGTTGACTCAACCCTGTGATATAAAAGATGTGTTCTCTCAGATGGGGCCACACCCAGATTCTGCTCTGTCCCTTCCCAGCCTCCAATGTGGCATTGGCAGTATCTATGCTTCTTCTACACAGGGCAAGGTGTCACCTCAACCAGGACTTCTGCTGTTGATTGTTGTTTGCTCTTTTGGGGGGCCCACCACCCAGCTCCCAAATAAATCACACATGGAAGCTTATTCTTAATTACAAACACCTGGCCTGAGTTTGGCTCCTTTCTTGCCAGCTTTTCTTAACTTTAAATTAACCCATCTGTCTTTTGCCTCTGGGCTTTTACCTTTCTCTATTTTTGTATACCTTTCTTTCTTACTCCATTGCTGGTTGTGTTGCTGGGTGGCTGGCCTCTGATGTCCTCCTCCTTTCTCTGGCTACTTGTTCCTCCTCCCAGACTTCTCCTTCTATATGTTCTCCCTGCCTGTCAGCCCCACCTATCATTTCTCCTGCCTCGCTATTGGACGTTCAGTTCTTTATTAGCCCATCCGGTGTTTTAGACAGGCACAATAACACAGCTTCACAGAGTTAAACAAATACAACATAAACAAAAGTAATTCACCTTAAAATAATATTCCCCAACAGACTTCCTTCTCCCTGCCTTGCCTGGGTGGTTGTTCACAGTCTGCAGTGGATCCTTGAAAATGTCTGATTAGTTTTACAGATAAATCAAGAGAAGTCTGATTCTTTGCTAGTAGCCACGGAGCGTTCTTAGTGTGTGCAAGACATAAACATCCACATCTATTGTTTTATTCAGTCCTCTTAAAAACCTTATGTAATGGATATCATTAAAATATTTAGATCATTTCTGAAGAGAACAGGGCTGAGGATGGTTAAAGATGCCCAGGCTGACATGAGGGATCACTGACAGTGCTAATATGTGAATCTGGTCTCCTCAGAACTGGCACCTTGGTATCAGTGACACGAGACACACACACACACATAATGTTGATCATTATCACACCAAAAGGGAAGTCACCTCCTCAAAAAGTCCTGCCTCAGAGTCAGGACATTAAAGACGATGTCACTACCCCAGAACAGGTACTTCTCTATATCAGACACACTGGTCATTTTCAGTTGACCGACGTGGTGACGGTATGTGGCATTTTCAGCCTAAAGCTCTTATTGATGTGTCACAGTACTTGAAGGTCTGTCATCCTCAGAATGGGATCCCATCTTCTTCTGCTGTTCCCAGTATGTTATTTTATCCCTCCTTCTGTTTCTGCAAGATAAACTGTGGGGAAATACTAGACCTAGTGACAGGGTGCTTGTGAGAATTGTGCAGGGCAGTGTGAATGAAACACATGGCAGGGGCCTTGAGTTATTACTGCTCAACAAATGTGGGCAATGGTTATAACTCATTAGCACGGTAGCAGGAAAAGTTCATCAGGATCCTCTGTGACTTCCACGCTGCCTGTGAACCTAATGTCTCTGCGGTGCATGAGGAACTGAGTAGTGCCCAATGGAGACTAGGTGTCTTGGGTCAAGACCCAAGCCAGTCTCTGTGTTATTAATTTATGAGAAGTCAGTTGACCTCTCAGGGCTCACGTCTGTCTCTCAGCAGCTCAGATAATGATGCACCAGTCAGCCCTAGCTTAATGGCCACACCAATACTTTCAGACTTTATTATTTAAATCAGATGAATAAAAAAAAATCTATGGATACAAGTGTTTGGTCCTGTGCAATTTAAGAGTGCAAAATAAACAGAGGTAAAATGCATGTCATCTTTGTGGTCTACTGAGGAGAATAAACCGTGTTAGGATAATAAAGGCTGTGTGGGCAGCGGATGAGTATTTGAGTAATAAGTAATTAATACATAAAAATGTTTAAAATGTTTCAGAAACTGGAAGTCTTAGGAGGAGACAGTCAGTGTTTAGTTACATAGAAGTTGCTCATTCAAATGTGCTTCGTTCCCTGTGGTTTGGTCTCCATTCCTTCAGGACAATACCTGAAATCTAAATTCTACCCGTTTAAAGCCGGGGGAAATAGGAACTGTACTAATTCAAACAGAACTTAGAGTTACTGAACAGTCTGCGAGGACTCCACCTGGGTGATGTATTTCTAGAAACCAGGGAATAGGAATATTAACAAAGCTTACTACACAGCTGGACAGTGGGTCATACTGGTTTTTCCAGAGCCTGACGTGCTGATAAGATCTGGGTGTGGGAAGAATTTTGTGCATTTGATTCCCGGGGTCCCAAGGACAAGCTTTGTGCTGCTGTTTTGGGGGCTCAGGGCACAGTGTGGGAGGCTTTGAGGCAATGTAGTACCACCGGAGTGCAGGGTGACACACCAGCTGCCCACCTAACTGAGCGTCCCTGGTGTCACCTGTGGAGGATACCCAGCCTGTAGCTTGCTCAGTAGTTCATTGAGGTGTCACATCTATACAAGGTGTCAAGTGGGCCCTGGTGCACGAATGCACATAAAATAAATAAACTATTTTTTAAAAAATTTAAAAATAAATAAAAAATCCATACCTTTAAGTCAGAAATATTTAAAAATATTGAAATTTAATGTTCTCATTTAAAATATTCAATTATATGTTACTGTTACAAAGAAGACATGCCATTAAGATGAATTTCACTGTTTTTTTCCTTTTTGTTAAAAAATATTTATTTTTATGTATGCATGTAGGTATTTTGCCTGCATGTATGAAAGCGTACCACATGCAGTATCAGCAGAGGTCAGTGGGGGTGTTAGTTTCCCTGAATTGGAGTTACAGACAATTGTGAGCCGCCACGTGGGTGCTGGGAATTGAACCTGGGTCTTCTGTGAGAGAATACAATGCTCTTAACCAGTAGAGCCATCTTTCCAGGGCCCCATCCCACCCCTGTTTCTTTTTCTGTGTTTGAATGTAGTAAATTCTATTGTGGTTTGTGTGGTATTCCTAAAGCAAGAGGCAATTCAAACACAAACATGCTAACTGATGCAGGGATCCATCACTCAGTCCTGTGAAGGCAGCTTTTTCTTGGAAAAGATCAGGGAATGTGATGACTCATGCTTTGGAAGAGACCAGGGAATGTGATGACTCATGCTTTGGAAGAGTGCTGTGGCTTTTTGTTCCCCTTTCAAAATGACTCTGCTGTCCCATGACTGAGTTTATTGGATAGAGTCACAGATAAATGAGTTTCCCATTGTCAAAAGCTAAAAATCATGAACAGGGGTTGCTTTTATAAAAAGAAATGCTCAGTAACCAACACCTGAGGAGTGTCTGCTGTACTCTATGCAGACTTGTGTAAAAACTGTAGAAATCTGAAAAATCTATATGGCAAGACCACAGTATTTATCAGTGAAGACATTGGCCTAAGGCTGCGGTTGGTGTTTGTGTACTACTCGTGTGAGATGTCTTTTAGGGGTTAGAAGTTAAGAGCACTTACTGCTCTTGCAGAGGACCCGAGTTTAGTCCCAGCACCCACCTGATGGCTCACAGAGACCACAACTCCAATTCCAGTGGGTCCTGCATGAATGTGATGCACATAAACTCATGTAGGCACAAATGTATACCTGTAAGCAAAAAATAATAAAGAAATCCTAAAAAATGTCTTTTACTATTATTTTCATGGTTTTTCTACTTTTTTCCTTTCCTGTTTTGTGTCTTGATTTCTTGCTTTTTATAGCACTTTTTAAATTTCTCCTGCATCATTTTCTTTATGTATCTCTCATGGTTCTGTAGTGATATGTAGGAAAGATTTTTTTGACGTCTTCTGGTCTTCTTTTATTCAGTTTATAGTTTGGGAAGCTAGTAGGCTACTTCTTGGATATTGCATTTTGAATTTTGATATAAATAATAAACATGCATCCAACTAACTCAAAACTAAGGTATACATAGGAACAATTCAAATGCATTCCTTGGGCTGGAGAGCTGGCTTAGCAGTTAAGAGCACTTGTTGCTCTTGCAGAGAACCTGAGTTCAGTTCCCAGCATCCACATGGTAGCTTATAACCACCTATGACTCCAGTTCCAGGAGATCTGATGCCCACTCAGACTTCTGTGGACACCAGGTACACATATGGTACACATACATCCATGCAGGCAAAACACTCATGCACATAAAATGAAGTTATGATACCACTTAGGTATATGAGCATTTAATTAAACTTTGCTTTTGCAACACATCTTGACCAATTATTAGTTAATGAATTCAAGGATTTTTATCCCTAGATCAATGACTGTTTTCCAAGTTGCTTCCTCTGGAGCCAGAAGACTATGTATAGGATACTTGTAGAATAAGCTATATCAAGATAGCCCGAGACTCATGAGAATGCTAAATGCATCAAGTGCATACATGTGCGCATAGGCAGAGCCCTCCAGCATTGGGGTAGGTTTGTGTCTAGCATCACACAGGAAGTCTGACCTTTCACCCCACCCATTCTATCAACAAAGATGTTGTGCAGTCCTTCCATTACTTTAAACATAAAATTGGTTTAATCTAATTTCTTTTGTGTGTCTTTGTGTTATGGATTTGTGTGGTTGTGATAAATGTTTGTGTGGTATATGTACGTGTGTGTGTTCTTGTATGTTTGCCTGCCTGTGTGCTCTGAGCCCAGAGCAGCCTTTGCATCCTCCTCTGTCACTCTCTGCCTTATTCCTTTGGAAGCAAGGTCCCCGCTGAAGGTGAAGTTTGTGTCGTGCAGCAAGGCTGGCAGCCAGCACGTCCCAGTGATCCTCTCAGATCGTCTTCGCTCAGTGCTGGGTTGCAGGCATGCACGGGGTGCTGGGCCTGAGTTCTGGTCCTTCTGCTTGTGCAGCAGGCTGACCCATTTCTCTAGCCCCTCTTCAATCTATTCTCGACAGAACGCTTCTGTTTACCCCTTGCTTGCGCAGGGGTGGTTTGGTGGGGTGGCGGTGCCAGTAATCGAACCCAGAGCCTGCACATGCTAGGCAAATGTTTGTCCACTGAGTAACCTCCTTAACACTTCCATCTTGACCAGGTGAATTAATATGGAGTTATCTATCATTTTACATGTTGGATAACAGCAAGAGTTTCCCAATAAGGAGTTTCTGCCTCTACACGTTAAATCCTAGTTTCTTCTGCACCATCCAGCCATATCAGTGCTGCCCTGTAGAACATGTTCTCATTATAGTATTGAGCTCTGTCTGGACTCTATACCTACCCATCACAGCAAGAAGAGTGGGAGACAGAACAAGAGATTTTGGAATTTATGTCCACATTGAGAGAGCGTTGGCTTAGTCCTACACACAAGTGGCTATGAACTTCTTCAATGACCCATTAACCCAGCAGTATTATCCCTGACTCTACTTCCCCCACATGGAGCCACAGAGCTCTCATTATAGCCTGGGCACACTTCCACATGAGAGAAGAGGGAGGGGGAAGGGAGGAACTAGAGACAGAGGTCTCAACCAAAAGTACTTAGAGTTTTGTAAATATTTTTTCCCATATTTCACAAGAACATCTGACTGTATAAACACATTGCCAAGCCTGTCCCCAGGGTCTCGGAAGAGTCCCATCCATGTGAAGTTCCAGTTTTATGAGCTCCACAGCCAGCCTTCTCCTAATGTTAACCCCCAGCCAACATTCCAGGCTATGTCCCACGTATCTCAGCTCCCCTTCTATGCCAAGGTGTTCCGTGTATACGGCTGGATGTACCATGTGTGGGTATGTTTTGATTCCTCCATATTCAAGAATGTCTTTCAGATGGAGGAGGCATGCTACCATAACCTTCTATGGTGTTGCTTTCTACTAGGGGGTCTGCTGCATTACAATGAAAACTTGGTTTTTCCTGTCCTGTTCTGATGTCCTAGTCTTCCTCAATTGTGTACCTTTTATGTGTGTGGTTTGAGTGTGAAATGTCTCTCACAGGCTTACTCATGTGGTTGAACACTTGACCCCCAGTTGTTGGTGCTGGTGTTTTGGGGAAGCTGTGGGGTATCTGATACCGTAGTGTGTACTTAGCAGAAGTGGGTTCATGGGGTAGGCGTTAAAGGTGGTGTTCACTTCTGGTTCCCACCTAAACTATCTGCTTCCTGATCTGCCAAGAAAAGAATGAAAAAAAAAAAAAAAAACAAAAAACAAAAACTACACCAAAAGCTTCCACCAGCGTAGGCTACCTCAATCACAATGCCTTTCCTGCCATGATGGACTGAGTCACCTGACCCCAGGAACCAAAGGCAGTCTGTCCTTCCTCAATTTGCTTGTTCTGGATGTTTGACCACAACAGTGAGAAGAGTAACTAATATTTCTTCAAATGTTTCATCTTCTCTGTTCCTCACTATGATCGATGAAAAGAACCATCTTTCAGTGAGAAAACATGAAATATGAGTTTTCAAAGTGTCAAGGAAAGGGAATCAAGCACCAACCCAGACAGTATGATCACATCGACAGAAGAAAGTCAACCAGGACTTGATGCTGCTGTGGATAGTCTACTGTGGACAGTCTACTTGAGGATAGGCAGCACATTTGTCCCGGTGTAGATAACCTGGAAATGATTCCAGGAATCATTGAAGAATTCATGGGAGGTGATGCAATACATCCCAGAAGAATTTGTAACCCAAATGGGATATACACATTCAGAAGAACTCTTAGTCCTGGTCAGGAAGGGATGTTACAGCTGCCTTTCCATAATCATGGTGAGCATTTTCTAGGAAAAGGGTGAATAACTAAGACTGTTGCAAAGCAATATAAATAAAAGCAAAGGAGTAGATTAAGTCGAAGATAATCAGTACCAACTGCTGGAAACTCTGTTAGGCTGTGGAAATCTCCCAAAGGAGGTTCGAGTAACAGCATTACTCAGAACTGAGAAAACAGCATTATCACAGTGTCATGAGCAACTGCTCTCTATGTGTTCTGTGGACCAAAGAGAGGCCCAGCCATGTGCTGACTGTCTTCTCCAAACAATATGTTCATGTGGTAAATGCACTACTACTTACTTACCCAGTGCTAGAAGGACATCCCTTTTCATTAATATAATAACACAAACACCATCACCCAAGTAATTCAATTATTTAAAGTCCCTAATTAAAATACAGTCATCTGTAAGAGCTGAATTTCCCATTGAAAAGCAGTTCTTGTCATGCTACATAATGAAGAACATTGAGTTGCAAAGAAAGAGATGAGGGCAGAGGTGACGAATTGAATCTAGCAAATCTACTATTATTTAGTTTATTTTATTTGTAATTGGTTTTTCAAGACAGGGTTTCTCTGTGTAACTAGAGTAGGCTGGTCTCTAGCTCCCTTCCCCTTTGCCTCTCTGGTTCTGGGATTAAAGGTGTGCACCACCACTACCTGGCTAAGCTTGATCTTATGTATTAGTTGTGTTGTGTCTTCTAGGAGCTCTGAGGTGAAAGGGATTTTGAAGAAACTATCTTGCTTTATTAGTGGTGTGTGCCGTGGTATGAGGTAAGCCAGTAACTTTCTGCCTATCATAGCCTTGTCAGAATCGCAGATGCCCAGCCGTGTGGCCAATGCTCTGATGCTCTGTGCTTGAGGGACACCAGCAGCAGTTGAGACTTGGAACCCATAGTGACATAGCATTAGGCTCGGGACTCAAGACAATACTGAGTTATACCCTCTGGTTTCAGGGAATGTGCATGGAGGTCATTTTTCACAGCTATATCCTTTTAACCTTGAGAAAGCTGAAGCTAGAAGCTGTTTCACCTGCCAATGGCCATAAGACAATTTTAAGACAGAGTTGGACCTGGAACTTAGCCCTCCCTATCTCCCAGATGTGCAGCCTAATGTTCTGTGTTAATTATTGATTCCTTTCTTGCTGCTAGTCTGCTGCCCTGATCCCTGGCCCTGGTAGCCTTGGGAGATTGGTAATAAAGCTGTGTAGAGGCCTGGCCATTGCTGACCTGTTGGTCATTTACATTGTTAGGTTCTGCTTTCTGTCTCCTTTGGGTGTTGGGAGATTAGTCATCTCTAGTTCATTGGGGTTCAGTGCCTCATTGGGTTCTTTAATTTGAGAGACACAAGAATGGTGGACCCTGAAGGACCTTATCAAAGCGCAGATTGGAATACAGTGCCCTTCATCACATAAGCCATGAAAGTGGAAACTCTTTCATTTTTGTCTAGAGAACCATGAATCAGCCCAAACATTCATCTCTGGCTAGCCAATGGCAAGAGCCAACCCAGGAGAAGAGAAGACATAGAGTCAGATTCTTCTACAGCACACTCCTCATGTTGGCCTTGACTTCATTCCACCTAATACAGGCCCAGGGGTGGGAGATGCTTCCTGGCTTGCTGTGATCATTTTCGGTTTTTCATTTTGTGTCGCTTGTGCCTTTATCTTCCCCTCCCGTGGAACCCCTGGATTTGTGACAACATGAAGACAGGCACTTTTAACCTCCCCAAAAGCTCAGCAAGACACAGAGAGTAGAACTGCCTACCAGCAGAAAGCTGAGCACCTCTGACTCCTTCCCAGGGCAGAGTCATGTTTAGTCTATGACCTCCCGAGTTTACCTCTGTGTTTATCAGCCTTCCCCGGTCTGGCCCGGGGTAAAGGGCAGTGGAAAATTAAGAGTAGGCTGTTGGAAGAACCTGACGGAACTGGGCTTCTCTCTCCTTCTAAGAAGACAGAAGTAGTGCTTACTGTGGGAGTCAGGGAGCTGTTTTCTTTGTACATGAGTGGCTTTGGCTTGACCACAAGGCCAGCGCTGCTCCAACAACAACAGGATTGTATGGAATGTGTGGAATTCATTGTGGCAGGCCAGAGCACTTAATCCTCAGAGCCCCATTTGAGCAGCTGGTAGCCATTCCTACAGCCATTGGATATGCATTCGGACTCCCTGGTGTGAATCTGTGCACTTATTATCTCATCCTTATCTAATATTTATGAAGGAAATACCCAGTGTAACATATTTATCATAGTGCCTAGCATTCAAATATTTCATACAGTTAACTATTAATACAATTATTACAATTTTGTTACATAAGTAGTATCATCATGCTGTGTGCAGTACAATAGATCTTAATCTAAATATAATCTGATGCCGTTATGGAAACTTTATAGCCATTAAATGACTTTCAGGCACATTTGCATTCGATCCTAAGAAAAATAGGTGAAAGCCCACCTTCTACATTAAAATTTCTCCGTCAGCTCTAGTCTTTCCATTGTGAACTGCCGCACATTTAACTCACTTTCCTTGGCAGCCAGCACTGAACTAATCCTTGGCAGCACTGCTCTGTGCCAAGGATGTGAATATCCTCAATAGCCTGCCGGCTGGGTGTGGGTGGGAGGCATCCTAGATCAGAGTCAGTGGAGTCAGAGTTCTCCAGAGAAGCAGAACCAATAAAAAGAGACTTATTGCAACGGGTTCAAGTGAACGTGGAGCTCAACAGGGTGAACTTGCCTGTTGGAGACCCAGAATATCTGATGATGCTCCGGGTCAGTGACAGACCCTGTTTCAAAGGAGGGGGACGGTATTCCTGAGGATGACACCTCAGGCTGCCCTCCGGTCTCTGCACATGCACACACAAGAACACACATGCACACAGATTCCATGAGCTGCTTATTCTTGACATGATTGCACTTTACATGTCCCCACTACAAATCGAAAACCAGTCCAGTCTGGCTTCCCTGGCCTCTGCTCTGAGAATTGGGCCTTCTGTCACCTCCTCATAGGTCACTTCTCTTCTCTATTAGTCTAACACACTAAGAGAGTGTGCACTTTTGCACTCGTGGAACCAAGGGGAAGCCAGGGAGGCACAAAGCTAGCACACAAAGCTTAAGGGAGTCCCCCAAACTGTAGTTATTAAGATAAATAACAGTGATTTCAGAGGTTTTTCACCCCCTTAAATTTATCAAAGTGAGACTTTCCTCACTTGGTAAAATTGTGTGGTATCCCCTGAAATTCACAGGCAAGAGGAAAGCCTCTCTTCTCTACATATTATGATTTTGTGGTGAATACCAGGCGTCTCAGCTTCTGCTCAAGACATTTTCTAATAACCAGTACATTGAGAGAAAATCTGCACTTTCTTCTTTCCCGCCCTCTGTATTTCTACCATAATCACCGATAAATTGAAGGAGCCTGCAAGTCTGAAGAGGCAGCATTTCTCAGTTAACTGGTCCCTTCTCTGAGCCCTCACCACTAGGCTGTCTCCCTGTTCTTGCCTACCTCAGAGTCTAAAGGGAAAACAAATGATGTGTAAGTCTGGTCTTCTGAAGGGATCATCAAGCCAATGAGCACAGATTAGCCTGTGGGTAAGAAGGTGCATTTAAATCAATCAATATGTAGTTCAGTGGCTTTATGTGTCTTCCTCCCAAGCAGAAAAACAGGTTCAATATTTCATACTCCTCTCGTTTTTCTTTCCATTGGAAATCATGGCTGGATGTATCACCACCATTCTGCCTCATTCTGACACACTATACTTAAAGTCAGGAAGAGTGCAGTCACTATTGGGAAAGGCTGGCACAACAGGTATCCCCCAAGTCAGGTCAGCAAGATCCCAGGGACTGAACCCCAAAGGCCCCAGTACTCAGGTCGTCACCTGACATGGCTTCTCTATAACATTTTCTGTAAAGCCAGTGCTGAGTTCTACTGGGTCCTCTGTCACCATCCAGAATGCCAGGTTCTATGGGATCTTTGCCAAAGACGCATACTCTGCAACTCCATGTGTAAAGTAAAGCCCTTTCCTGCAAAGGTGTGAGGGATGCCATTGCCACAGTCCATGAATCTTAACTGCCCCAGGAGTGCGTCATGAAGCATGCACCATGCAGAGTGCATGGAGAAGCGTCTCACCCCACAGTGCTCACTCAGG
>CABHPP010001512.1:23076-41464 GCA_902168425.1 Peromyscus attwateri | reverse complement strand
AGGAGCACGAGTAGCTATAGCCGCTAGCGCCGCGGGGCGAGGTCGTCGCCATGGCCCGCTGGATCCCGACCAAGAGGCAGAAGTACGGGGTTGGTGAGTGTTTGCCCCGCCCCACCCCGACCCGAGCGCCACCGAGTCCGCGGGCTTTGGCCCCGCCGAGCTGGCGCACAGTCGGCCGCCGGCTTCCCCTGGTGCTGCAGCCCCGGGAGTCCAGCCCTCCCTGGTTGCTAAAAGTGCTGCTAGGCTTGGGCACTCTGATTCCCCCATCCGAACCCCAACTCCAGCGCCGCGCACTGTGGGAGCGCGTCGGGTCTCCTCTGCTGTAGGTGGCCAGCGAGGGGCCGCACGTGGGATGGTGCGCTTTGCGCCTGCCCTTTCCCAGATCCCACTCTGAAGCCCCCAAGTCCCTCTCCTTCCCTCCCTGGGTCGGCAGTCCGGACCCGCAGTCACAAACAGAATGGGAAGCCCAAGTTGCGAGTGGAGATGATGGAAGAGGCAGGAAGTGTGTGACGTGGGAAAGAGGGCAAGGGGTCCTGGGGCTGTGTGTGAGGACACCCATCCGACCTACTGGGGTATTGGAGAGGTGTGACACTGCTTCCCATCTGGCGCGTGGCATGTGTGATCTCAGTACCCCAGAGCCCCGCGGTGGCTGAGCTGTTTGTCCTCTTGGTTTGGATCCGAAACCATGGCTATGCGGGTTTGGACCCAGGTGGAAAAAGTTTCCGCTTTCACTTTTGATTGAACGAGGTCAGGTGGGAAGCACTCACCTTTAGCCGGACGATTGCCATGGCAATTAGACTTTAAAGGGAGCCTCTGGGATAAACAAGTGTGTCGTGTGAGAATTCTGTCAGTTTCTCTCAGGATCGTTCACTTGGCACGTTTGAAATGTAATCCTTCACTTCACTCCCTGTAGCACGCCCCTCTTTTTCTTCCCCTCCCGGGCCTGCAGAAACACTGCCTGAAGTAATTAGTCTGTTGTGACATCTAGACTCCTTTCAGACACTAAGTCCTGGGTGCCTCCGTAATGGTGACTCAGGTTTCCCGTTTCATCTTTAGTATATTATTAATTTCATGCAAGTTGAAAGCCGGCACATGTACATTTGTAAATATGTATCTATGTATATATTCCCAAAACTTTTTTTTAAAATTAGGCTTTACTTTTAGAATTTTTGCTCCTCCACATGGCTGCAGGTCAGATGGATAAGTGAGATTTCTTCAGCCCCTGATTACCAGGTCTTGACTTAACCCCCAAACTTCTGATAGGAGTGTTGGCCATGTGCCTGCTAGTAAGTAGCTGGTCCTTGTGTAAGTGAAGTACTGTAAAATTGATGAGGGGTTGGGTGTGTCAATCATACAGAATGTCCAAAGCCCATTCCATCTCCTCCACCAAAAAGAGGGAACTTATTTGAGCAGTATAGAGTACTAATTAATGAATAAAAGCATGCTTACCAGTAACTAATCGCTAATTATAAAAGGGTCATTTCTAATTTTACCTAGGTTAAACGTTGTTCTCAACAAGTTTGTTTCCAACAGTGTGCTGTATGTTGTCAAAGGCACGGGAGTGGGAATGTTTCCAGTATTTCTCTGTGTTCTGGAGTCAGGGTTTTGGTTATTAATCAGAGGTGATTGAAAGTCTTCGGATAGTGTTTCTAGGGGGCCGATCTTAGCAAAGTTGTTCCAGGGTGTAATCTGGGACATTGACTTCACTAGACACAGCAGACTGAGGTAGATGTAGGTGTTGAAGCATAGAATATGCACTGAGGTCAGGACCGGGTGTCTGTGCTCTTGTGTTTGGAAACCTTCCCTGGCTGCTGGAGAGCCTGAAGGAACCCAGTTTTCTTCATCCAGTGTTCCCATAATGGAATCCTTTCCCTTCACTGCCCCTTCTGTGAACTCTCCACTGTAGACGGTCCACTCATCTCTGGTTCAGTATTCCATGGAGAGTCAGTCCTGGGGGGCTTTGCTCCCCTATGCTTGGGCCCCTATCTACAGGACCCTCCCAGCGCTGCATCCATCTCTAGCTTTTCTCTTGGGGTTCAAATCTGCCTCCTGCTTCCTTCAGATTTACCTCTGCAGCTCTTCACTGAGTCCCCACATTGTGCCACCCCTTACTCCCCACCACCAGGTGTTACATACAGAATGCTAGCCTCTTCAGCAAAACTGCTTGTTTTCACCCAGATCAGATTTATTGACTATTGATGTAGGCAGGGTTGGGAAGGGTCATTGGTTTACTCTTCTAGGATCCCAGCTCTACCCTCTGGCCCCTACTGGTTTTTTTTTTTTTTTTTTGTTTGTTTGTTTGTTTGTTTGTTTGTGAGACAGAGTTTCTTTGTGTAGCCCTGGCTGCCCTGGAACTTCACTTTGTAGACCAGGCTGGCCTCAAACTGATGTGTTCGAACTTGCCTCCTGAGTGCTGGGATTAAAGGCATGCACACCATGCCCAGCGTGGCTAGTTGTACTAATTCTGCCCTAATTGCACATACATGGAGAGTGCAAGGGTAACTGAAAGGGGAAGTCCGTCATCCATGCTGGGGTGACACTTTCTGGTGCCAGGATTGCTTTGGGGTCACCTTCTCTTCTCATGCACTGTCAGCAATGAACCCATTGGTTGGTTCCCCAAGTTGAACTTTGATGGAATCATACCTTGGTTTGTCATTAGTGCCCTATAAAGAGGGGGTAGATGCTTCTTTATGTCTTCCCAGGGCAAGAATTCTGGCAAATGAAGGTTATGGTTTTTACTTCTGCCAATCGGAAGGTTTTGCCAGGTAAACAATAGTCCTCCTCACAGTTTTATTCTCTGCCATCATGGTTATCAATAGTCAGCGGAGGCCCAGCTCTGAAACGGGGTATGAGAGAGAGAATGAGAACACCTCCATATAGTGTACGTTTTGGTATATTATTATATCCTTTTATTATTAGTCATTGTTCATTTCTTACAGGGCCAAATTTATAAATTAAACTATCATAGGCTTGTATGCAGAGTATGTACAAGGTTTCGAGCTCCACTGGGGTTTTGGAACATGTCTGCCGTGGGCAAGGGGTTAACCTCTGTAAGTGTGTTCAGTAGTATGCGCCCTTGATGTGGAGGTGCCCTTGTAAAGCAGGCTACCATAACTTTTCTAGAGATTTAATACAGTTTTCTTCAGTTAAGCTTTGACAACTCACTTGTCCCAATATGGGTTCTGTTGGAAGAAGAGGAATTCCTTGGGTTGTTTGAATGTCACTGGGTGTCCTGCCGTGGCTGTACTGCCCTGGGATGTTGTCACTTATGAGGGCAGATGATGAAGGAAGCTTTCCGGTAGCCATCTTGAGGCCCTCAGTGACTCACAGCTGCCCCCACTATGGCTGTGTGCTTCAGAGGAGGCTGTCCTGCAGGGAAGGTTTGCTGTGAGGGTGGACTGTGATCTGCATTTGAATTGTGCTTGGGAAAGGTCCCCACCGTCCTGTCTGTTTGGTTCCCTCTAGGTTGTTTTCCAACGGGGACTGAGAATGTCCTGGAGTCCTTAGTTCTTGAATACAATACTAGTCCAGCCTCTAGTATTAGGTGAACCTAAATAGTCATTGTGGACATCTGTGTTATCCAGAAAGGGAATTGGTAGACTTAGTTCTAAAGACTAAGCCCTTTAATACTCACCATCAGTACTCCAGAACGAGGTACTAAGTGCCTAGTACTTAGGAATAAGTGTTGTTATTCTCCGAAGCCAGGCACTTTATGTTGTCCTTCACTTTTTGATGTTGTTTATTTGCAGCACTGGTGACCGAACGTAGGTCCTTGTGAGAACTAGGCGAGTGTTCTACCGCTGATCTGTACTCCCAGACCGCTTTCATTTTCATTATTGAGTTTTGCTAGGTTGTCCAGGCTGGTCTTGAACTTCCTTAGTAGCCCAGGCAGGCCTTGAACTTGGAATCTTCTTGCCTCAGCCTCCTGAGTTACTGAGTTTACAGACCTACATAGCCAGGCCTGTGACTCTTCCTTTTAGCTGTTTAAGTGTATGGAGTTGTAAAATACAAATATTTGAATTTTAAGCACATATCAGTGATAAATATGCTTGTCATTCAGTTACTCTCTCTCTCTCTCTCTCTCTCTCTCTCTCTCTCTCTCTCTCTCTCTGAGTCAGGGTCTACCTATTGTCATCCAGGCAGGCCTGGAACTCTCCATCCTCCTGCCTTAGCCCCCGGGATGCTGGAATTAACTAGCATGTATCATGACACTCAGCTTCAGTATGTTTTTAAGTCAGCTTCTACACAAGCCATTTATGTCAAGAACAAAGATGATATTCTTTGCGGCTGTTTACAAAGCAGCTCACTGATGCATGTTGGGATTTCCGGTATCTATAGCTATGGAGTGATAGGAAGTCTTTGGAGGGAAACACTGGCTTTCACAGTTAGCCCTCCAACAGTTTAGCTGTGCTTGCCCCAGTTAGCCTCGAGCATCGGGCTCTGTAGAGCAGATCCTCAAGTGCAGATTTTAAGACCTAAGGCAGACTCTGGGTCTTTTCCTGGTGCATTCAGCCAGTCCCCTGCCGCCATGCCATCCTGCCTCATCCTGGGCACAGTATTCCTGAGGCTAGGATGTGACATCAGGGAGGGGATTTCATAGTGACTGGTCCAGTTTGTTTTTTAAAAGTATGTATTTTTATTATTTGTAATCGTATTTATATGTGTGTGGGTGGGTATATGCATGGTGCAGGTCTTCATGCAAGACAAAGGTGTTGGAGCCCCCTGGAGCTGGAGTTGCAGGTGGTTGTGAGCTGCCTGATGTGGGTACTGGGAACTGAGCTCTGGTCCTCGCAAAAACTGTGTATCCCCTTAATCCCTGAGCCCCCTTCCTAACCCCTCCCCTACCTTTTTTTTTTTTAAATTTAAATTTTGAGGCAGGATCCCTGGCAGGCCTGAGGATCCTCTTCACTATGCCTCCTGAATGATAGGATTATAGGTGTATGCCACCAAATCCAGCTCTCTTTCTCTTTTTTTGAGACAAGTCTCTTGTAGCCCAGCCTAACCTTGAACTCCTGACTCTCTCCACCCCAAGTGCTAGGATTCTAGGCATGGAACATCACCTGGTACATATGCTGGGGATTGAACCCAAGGATTTGCGCATGTTAGGAAACCATTTTATCAACTGAACTACACCCCCAGGGGCTCCAGTTTCCTTTGAAAGAGAGGAAGTTGGTTCCTAGAGAGGGAAAGTGAGTTGCTTCACTCCACAGTTCTTGGCTTCAGGATCATATGAAGGTCTTTGGCAATCTGGTGACACCACCCTGGGCTCCCTCCCACAGGATGAAGTTTCTGAGTACGTCAAATAAGATACAGAGGACTGAAAATGAGACTCATTGAAATACTTGTCAATTTACTTCTCGTTTTTGATACCATATCCTTTATCAATGTATTAAATAACAATGTAGCAACAAGTTATAATAATTTTGACTTAATGATGAGTGCATGTGATTTATGTATATATTGGTAACTTCTGGAAAGGATCTGAAAGTGCCTGTTGATGGGAATGCCACAGGTTCTGCTAATCCAACCATGGCTCATGGCCTAACTCCAGTTGAAGTCAACGCAGAGTGTCAATTAGAAAATCCAGAGGGAGCTTTCTCTTTCATTCAAGTCTACCAGTCTTCTGGATTTGAACTCAAATTGAGTCCTTGGCTGAGGCTGGCACAGTTGATTAATTGTAGAACCATCTGAGAGACACAATAGTTATTAACACTTGTCAACCACATCACTACCTGTGATGGTGTTAGATATTACACAGTTGCATCCTTAATGTGTTCATGCTTTAACCATGAGGCTAAGAGAAGAGGGGTCAGAGAATTAATACGCCTCAGAACTTGTGGGGTGCTGTTTCACACTTTTTCCAAAGAGGTGCTGTTCTGAACACCATGTCAGTGTGGTCCAGGACATGAAGGGGTCCGGAGAGGGATGCTGTTCTGAACACTATGTTAGTGTGATCCAGGACATGAAGGGGTCTGGAGAGAGGTTTTCAGAGGCTTGTGAGATGTAAAAGATTTTCATAGTGATACTGAAAAATCCTTGTCCCTTTTTTGTACTCATGTTCTTGTGGGTGTATGTCGGAGCTTGCCCAGAGGTTAAGTGTGACATGGCAGTCACATGCCCATATGACGTCAGCAGGACCACAAGCCCATATGAGACTTCAGCTGCCATCTGTGAAGCCAGACATTAAGGGGACACACAAGGGGCCTAGAGAGATGGCTCAGTGGCTAAGAATACCTACAGCTCTGGAGAGGACCAGTGTTCAGTTCCCACCCATGTGGTGACTCACCCTCATCTGCAACTCCAGTTCTCGATCTGAGGCCACTTCTCACTGCCATGGGCACCAGACATACACTTGCTGCAATACATACACATAAAATAAATACATATAAAAAATTAAAGTTCCATAAATATGCCAAGTGTATGCTTCTAAGTGTTTTTGTTTGAAAAAAAAAAAGTTTGTTCCTAACAGAATATGTATCAATGTTCCCATGTATTGGGCTCCATACAGTGATTTCAAATTTATATTTTAAAAACATGTCAGTTTGGATTTCTGATGTGAGTAGCCATAGAGGTGACCCATGTGGAAGAGAGCTCTCTTTTGAAAGGGTTCTGAGCCAAGACAACACTTGTGCTTTAGGCATCATGTAACAGACTGCTAGAGCACAGCCATGAGACGCTGTTGGCTCTTCCAGCCACAGCAAACCGGCACAGGTCTCCTCTAAGCCCCTACAGTCCCACCCCTAAACCAAACTTCCTTACTCTGTATTTCCTCTCCTGGACTCACGTTGTTTAGGCCATGGAATTTTTGTCACGTTGGAGACCGCTGACTGTGGCTACCTCTATGACTAGAGCCACACCAGCGTGCCATCATTATTTTTATGTGATATTTTCTTTCTTTGCCTGGCTTTTTTCCTTTTTTTTTTTTTTTTTTAACTTAATAGAGTCATTGACAGATCTGTTCCTCCTCATTGTTTGCCATATAAAGAAGCAGTTACAGAAATAGGGAATGGAGCCGGGTGGTGGTGGCGGCGCACGTCTTTAATCCCAGCACTCGGGAGGCAGAGCCAGGCGGATCTCTGTGAGTTCGAGGCTAGCCTGGGCTACAGAGCAAGACCCAGGACAGGCACCAGAACTACATGAGAAACCCTGTCTCAAAAAAACCAAAAAAAAAAAAAAAAAAAAAAAAAACCAAAAAAAAAAAGAAAAAAGAAAAAAAATTGGGGAATGGAAATAAAGTGCAGAGTGGATTCTGACTGGACACTGTTGCCTGCTTCTTATAAAGAGGGGAGGCTGGTGCCTGGCTGAGTCTCTTTGACATCTTTCCAGTCTCCTTATTCATGGTAGCTGTGTTCTGTAGTGTTGCAGCAAACAGTGAATCAGTAAATACACTGGCCCTTCCCCGAGACTATTCTCCACAGTCTGGGTGATCTGTGGTCATGAGCATAGTAAGTCAAGATTCCAGAACAAGTAATTCATGCTGACCGCCCCCCATCCTAATCTGCCCTACAGGACATTGAGCATCTCTTCATCTCCAGTATCCACGCTGTATATACACCACCCATCCGTTAGTCACTAAGGAGCCATCACGGTCATCAGATTGACTGTGCTGGGTTTGGGTGACTGTTACTTTGCTTATTAATGGCCCCAAAGCCTAAGAGTAATAATCCTGGCAGTTATGCTCAAGTATGTGGTTATGGCTGTTCTGTTTTATTCCCTTACAGTGCCTAACTTATGAGTGAAACTTTAGCTTATCTCTGTATGTATAGGAAAAGCATGGTACAGTATATGTGGGCTTTGTTGCCGTCTGAAGCTTCAGGGACCCACTGAGGGTTTTGGAGTGCCAAAGGCAGAGTGTCACCCTGTTTGGTCTCGCTTGAGACTTGGGCACCATTGTCACCGCTCTGCATGGATTTGTGGCAGCATCAGCAGGGTTGATAAGGGAGTGACCAATACATGTTAATGAATAGAGGCTGGATGAATAGTTCCGCTGTAGTCAGGTAAAGAGAGTTGGAGATAGGAATCCCTTTCACCCCATGCGGCTTTTGTTTTGTTCTGTTTTGACAGATTGAATACAGTTGTGCCCACCCACCCCCATTTTGAGACAGGGTCTCGTGTAAAGGCAGGCTGGCCTGGATGAAACACTGCGGATGATGAACTCAAAGTTCTGGTCCTCCTGCTTCTGCTGCCCCAGTGCCGAGATGGCAGGCACCCACCACCACACAGTGTTGGGACTTGAACCTTGTGCATGCCAGGAAAACTCTGAGTCCGCAGGTGACTCCTGGAGGGTTTTCCTGTCCAGCCTTCTCATTCCATCTCTTCATGATCTTTCACTCATGGCCCCACCTCTGTCCTCTCTGCCCTCTCGCTTTGTGGCTTCTTTGCCTGCCTGATACCAATGATTTCATTCTGTCTCTTGATACGCGGCTGTTTGTCTCCAGATTTGGACCCCCCACAGGCCTTTTCCTGGCATCTCTACCTCTCATCCCGCCTCCAGCAGGCAGCTCTCCTAGGCATTGGGATAGACGGTCCCTGCTTACCACACAACCCCCATCCCAGTACCTTCCCCTGTTCCTATCATCTCTGTGCTAGGCTCAGACCCCACACCCAAAGTCACCCCAAATTTGTTCCATCACCAAGTTTTGTCCTTCCTCCATAGTTCGTCCTCAGAGCACCCCTTCCTGATGTGTTTGATGTTTCCTTTTCCCTATAAGCCTGCTTGGTGGCCTTCCAACTCCTTGCGCTCCCCGCCCCCCCCCCCAGCCCCTCCCCCAGTGCTCTAATCCTTACACATCCCCTGTAAGTCTTCCATGCTTTCCAGGTGTGGTTGGTGACATAGGACCTCTTGGTCCTAGCTTAGCCTGTTAGAACATAGCAGGCCCTGTCCACTGAGATCCATGTTCTTTCTACCCCTTTGCGTCCCTTTTCCCTCCAGCCATGCAGGCGTCATTCTTGTTTTCTGAACTCTGCAAGCTCAGTTTGACTCAGGGCCTTGGCACTTGCGCCTCCCTCTTGTGGAATGTGCTTCCTGGATGTTAAAATAAAGCCAATTCTCTTTGGTTATCCAGGTCTTCAGATAACTCTTCCCCAGACAGTCCCTTCTGAGGTCCCTCATGCGGAAGCACCACCATGTTGGCTCACACCTCTGCGTGTCAAGCCCTTGATTTGTTGAGATTTACTGTCTGCCCATACACTAAAAATACGAAGCTATGAGGTCAGCAGCTCTCAAATTTTTAGAGCATACCCCAGCCCCAGGAGTGGTACCTGGCTTGCGGTTAGTTTAGCGCCCCGTGAATATGCAAAGGCATGGGTGACTCTCTGCCCGTCAGTTGCCTAACCGATCTACCCACTCCTCAGAATATGCATAAACATGCTTCTCACAAGATACATGGCAGTGGGAAAGAGGACATCTGATCAATAAAGTAGGGCTAATGAACTTAATAATCCTAGGACTGTGTGAACACTGGCGTAGGAGAGGAACCAAAATCATCAATATTGCATTTATTAAATAGGGAGAAAATGGAGACTGTTCTCATTGTTTATGGAGGTAGATGGCTGGATTGGATAATTGGAAGGAAGCAGCTGGTTGCACTGAATAGACTGGGGGGCATTGGTCTAAGTCATTGGATGGGTGCTGTGTTGAGTGGGAGTTGGTAAAGAAAGAAGGTGTGGTCAATGGGGAGAAAGGAGATGTGGGAAATCCTTTGGCTCCGGTACCACGAAAGGAGTTGTGTTGTTTTCCTGTTAGAATAGAGATGCTGTACAATGGGTCTCTCCAGAGAAGGGGAAAGAGATTGCAAGTAACAAGGTAAAGAAAATGGGCACTGACAAGTGGCATGCATCTCTTAGCTTGTTGCAGTGGGAGGCTGAGGCAGGAGGATGATGAAGTCAAGGCCAGCCTGGAGGATAGGGTGAGGACCTGTCCCTCAAAAACTTTCCAGAATTTCTGTTATGATCCTCAGTGTGATACTGCCACCATAGTAGCTGAAATTTTTAATGAACTTGTTGTTTCCCATGATGGATTTGCAGAGACAAACCAGGGCTAAGAAATTCATTCTCTCAATATCACATTTTCTTATAAAGCAAACCTTTTCCAACTGTTAGCTTGTTTCCAGAAATACTCAATGTAGTCATGTAACAGCCATAGCCCTTTACTTATAAAGGACTTTTAGTACATTCAAGGAATGAAAGAAAGCTGGATGTGGGTAGCACATGCCTTTATTCCTAGCACTGGGGAAGCAGAGGCAGGAAGCTCATGAGTTCAAGACCTGCCTGGACTACACAGAGACTTCCAACAAAAATTAAAAAAAAAAAAAAAAAGATAGGTGGGTAAGTAGATAAAGGTATGATCCAGTACTTTGAAATTACTTTGAATGAACTTGACCCTTGGCCTGTATTTCTGAGGTCAAGAAATACTTGGTATCTCAGTAGGGGTTGGATGTGCTGATACATACACACCTGTGATCTCATCCCTCAAGAGGCTGAAGCAGAGGAATTGCCCCTAGTTGGAAGCCAGCCTGGCCTACTCAATAAGAGACCTTGTTTCAGAAAAAAAAAAAAACAAAAAACAAAAACAAACACCATTTTGCTCCCCATGGAGGCAAATGTACATTTCCCCTTACAATAGAGGCAAAACCCACCTACAGTGTGCATCCTTCTTGTGGGCGTTAAAGGGTGCTTCGACCTTGCTTTATAATTAGCCCCAATTTGCCTTGGGATGAGTGGGTTTTACTAGGAATCCCGAAGAAGTGCTTTGGTGAGGTGGTTTGGAGGCAGCAATGGGAACAGGGAAGCAGCTGATAAGTGCATGAATTCATTGTGTTTTTCCAAGTGATGTCCAGTGTCCTTCCCTGAGCGCAGGCTGACAGGCCCCATCCAGTGACTGAATCGCTGGCAGCCAGGATCCCAGCAAGAGACAAGTGGGCTTTGTGTCTCTGCACTTGGGCTCCATACAGCCCCTCCCTGTTGTTCAAATGGTGTCAGAATTGTTTTCCACCTTTCGCTGGTTGGGCCATCTTCTCTCTTATTTTCCAAGCCTGATCTAACTCCGATTGTCCACATCAGGGGGCAGTTGGACTCCCCCAGGTCACCTCCTCTAAGGATCTTAGGCTCTCTGTCCTTGCAGGCAACATGAGGGAAGGAGATTGCAGCAGCGATGCATTCTGTCTGGAAATCAGGCTGATGGCTGACTGTCAAGATGAGCAAGAACGCATCCTGTGGTAGCTTCGTCCTCTGGGTACTGCGTGTTCTGTGAACATGGAACCATGTGGCCCTCAAATCCCAGGCGTAGTGGGTTGAATAAGAAATGTCATCTCTGAGTTCGAGGCTAGCCTGGGCTACAGAATGAGTTCCAGGGCAGCCAGGACCACAAAGAGCAACTCTGTCTCAAAAAACAAATGTGTGTGAGAGGTGGGTGGGGGGTGGGAAACGTCCCCCATAGTCTTGGACATTTGAGTACTTGGTCCCCAGTTGGTGGTGCTGTTTGGGTAGGATTAGAAGGTGTGGCCTTGCTGAAGGAAGTACATCACTGGGGGCGGGCTTTGAGATTTCATAGCCTTGTCACATTCCCAGTTTGCTTGCTCTACCTCCTGCTTGTGGGGTTCAAGATCTGACCTCTCACCTTCTGCTCTCAGCTCCCGCGTTCTTGCCGCCTGCCGCCACTGTGCCATCATGGAACCATAAGCCCAAATAAACCCCATCTCTGTAGATTGCCTTGGTCATGGTGTCTTTTCACCAGGTGTTATTGCCAGAAACCATCTGTGAAACCAAGGCGCAAGGGTGTTAGAAAACTTCAAAGTTCTGCCCCCTTGTGTGTGGGACATAAAGTCCTAAGAACTAGATCCTGGCAGTACCACTTCCTGGGCAATGCTTCATGTTAGAGGAGAACAAAAGTCCAGAGGCATAAGGGACTCTTCCAGAGCCATACTGCTGGTAGCTGACAGTAGCTGACTTTCAGATATATTAAATGTTCAACTAAACATTAATTCGTTGAGAATTTCATGCGATGTATTTTGAACATGTTCGCTCCCATCAGCTCTTCTCCTTCCTCCCTCTCAGCCATCCCATCCCTTCCCACGGACTCTGAGGCTACCTTTGTTCTTCTTCTCCGTGGAGGCCCGTCTGTGTTATCTTGCTAGCCTTGAGATTGGGGGTGCCCTGACATGTGCTCAGCCTCCTGGGGGTCACAGTAAACAAAACCGGCTCTTCCTCTCCCAGTGGCTACCAAATGCTAATAGCTCCTCAGCTAGTAGTGAGCTTACATATCCCCCATCCCCCCCCTCTGTTGCGCAGGTCTTGTTCATCTGTCACCACCTCTGTGAGTTCATATGCACACATGCCCTGTTGTGTCTGCAGAATACTCCTTTATTGACATTACCTGTCAATCTTACAGTCTTTCCTCGCCTTTGGCTCGTCCATTCTTTCTGCCCCCTCTGCCTCAAAAGATCCGTGAGCCTTGGGGTGAGGGGTGGTTTCAACTTGTTTCCTAACTACTTTTCTCCCCCCCAGGAGAGAGCACACTTCTTTTTCAGATCTGCAGCCCAAGAAGAAAATGCCCATTCTTCTTTGCTCATTTTCCAGGTCGAGTTTTTGTGATAAATACAGTGTGTGATGACACGCACCTGTCATCCTAGCACTCAGGAGGTAGAGGCAGGAGAATCAGCAGTTCAGAGAGGGCCACAGCTAAATGCTGAGTTTGGGTCTGGCCTGGGCTACCTGAGACCCTGCTTCAAGGAACAAACGAACAAACGAAACAGTAGAGAGGCACAGGAGTTGGGGTTGTTGCTCAGTGGTAGAACATTTGTCGGATGTGTATGAAACCCTGTCTTCTGCCTCAACCCTGCAAAAATGAAAGACATCCGTGGACAAATAAAAGCCCTACTACCTTCCTACTACTAAAGTCCCTTCCTGCTAAAACAGGAAGATACTACTAAAATGGCTTCCTGTTTCAGAGTTTCTAGAAGGAACTGGTTTTGAGCCTGCCAAGTGGATGACTGTGTCTTCCATGGCCGCTGACTTCTCACGTGGTGTCAGGCCTCCGCCATGGGGTCCTGGATCTATGGTTCCCAGCACAATGATGTTGACATGGTATCCATCACAAAATTAATAAGTCAGGCCACTTCTCACCATGTCACTGGCAGGCTTGAGAACGGCTGTCACTGTGTTTGACACAAAGCATTGAGGGATGAATGGAGGGCATATCTTAATAGAGCATCAGGAGAATGGCGTGGAAGTTGGAAAAGGGTAGTTTTGTTAGAAATGGATTTGTGCAAAAGGAGAAGGCCACATTCTGAAACCTTCAAGTGTGAGCTTGGCATCTCATTCTTTCTCGAATCGGCTTCTCCTGCCCTGTTCTCTCTGGTGGGGGAATGGACTGCTTAACACTGAAGAGATGCAGCCTTATTTCATTCAGGTGCTGATGCTGTTCTGGATCAGGCTTCTCTTGAAGCAGGCGCATTTGTCCGGCTGGTTTCAGAGGCTCTGCTACAGTGCCTTGGCTTCCTTCAGAGCAGGAGGGAAGAGCACATTGCCCTTGCTCTGTGCCATGGTGAGCCTTCAGAGGACTGCTTGTCAGATCCTGACAGCATGGGTCATGATAAGTTTTTCTTTTCCAGCTTGCTGGATTCAGAGGTAGGCTCTGTGAACTTCACGGCTACATACTTTGCCAAGGATCCAACGTACTGGGGAGATTGGTATACTTGAGATGAAAGTGTAGTGTATCTGCTAACTATACTTGGGAGTCATAGTGGTTTTAACAATCAAGTTATTGACATGAAATGATTAAAATCGAATCATCCCAGCAAGGGATGATTAAAATTGAAAATGCACATAGCCTTTGACTCTTCAACTCCATTTAAAAGAGTTTATCTTACTGATAGGTGGGGAATGATGACAGGGTCAGAGGTTATTTGTTGTGAAAATGTGGAGAAGAAAATGTCACTTGGCTGGGCTCCATAATTTATGACATGTGCACATGATGGAAAATTATGTAGCCATTTAAAGGCAGGCCCATGAATGCACCAATGGGTTGTGTCTGATAAAGATGATCTAGCATGCAGATGCTATCAAGCCAAGGGCACATTGTTCATGCTCTCTTGGTTTCTTAAACTGGATACTGGCTAGGTGAGTTCTCACTTTGTGAAAATTCAGTATGTATGTATATATATATATATATATATATATATATATATATATATATATTAGATATCCTTTTCTGCACATATTTCAAACCTGAATAAACTTTTTAGGAAAAGAGTAAGGCACTCCGATCTAATGAATGCATTGCTGTGGGCTTCCTGAGATGTATATGAGTAACAGCAAGATGTATAAAGTGTGCAGTGTTGATTGCATCCATTAAACAAGTACTTTTGCAGTGTTTGCTACATGGCAGACACGTTTTTAGGCACTGGATATAAAATGACATCATATATCCTTTTACTTATACATATTATCAGTTGTTGAAAGAATAGAAAAGTAATTGTCCACAGTTGGTTCCTGAAGGGGAAAGGAAATCAGGTTTCAGCAATAGGAAGGCTGTATGGCTGTTGTTTTACATTTTTATTTGATGTGCATGTATGGGTATATGCTGTTAGTGTGCATACACTTGCCATGGTGCATGTGGCGGTCAGAGGACAACTTATAAGAATCTGTTCTCTCTTTTCACCATGTGAGTCGAGCGGGGACAAAACTCTTGTAATCAGGCTTGGTGACAAGCACATTTATCCACTGACCTATCTCCCCAGCCCCAGAACATTCGTGGAATCTCTTTGTGCCTCTTAAAGTCTGTATGTTGCAAATGGATTACAAATTAAAGCAAATAAATTGAACAGGCCTGCTATTATTAATGCCATTTGTGACCCAAGGAAGCCATTGCAGTCACTTCTGCCTTGGAGATCCAGCCACCAAAACATAGTGTTTGAAGGTTTGCCCCTAACCACACAGGATGTTTTAAGCGGGTTTGGTGTGAAGGTTTTCTATGCTGTCTCCCTATGCTGACTTGTACATTCTAGCAAAAATGTAACTTGATAAATTATATATAACCATCAAGAATTCCAGGAACTCTTAGAATGCTTCGCTCTCTCCCGCTCAGTTGATTGCTTATGTGCACTCCATCTCTTCATTATAATCAAAAAAGAAAGACCCGAGATCTTGATTCAGATAAAGAAAAGTGGAATTTGCAATGTTACTCTCATCCGTTTATAATCCTAAAATGTAAAACTTACAGTCACATCTCATTAATTTGAGTTTAATTTTTTTGGCTGATTCAAAGCTCTGAGTAGCTATTTCATGTTGGATGGAGCATTATTCTCAGGGTTTCACTCCTCTCAATTTAAAGGTAATTAAATCTGACACAATTACCTTATTGCATTACATAAAATGAGGCATTTTAACAGTGAAGCAACACCTAGATACAGTTGTTACTGTAATCCAGCGTTGTCAACGCATGCCTTTTAGATAAAATATGTCTGAGTTCCTGAGGAAGATTGGGACATGCGTCGGCTTGCTTAGTGACACATGCTAAGCCAGCTTGAGAACCATGGCTACCTCTGTTAGTTCTGCCCACCGTGTGTCCTGCAGCCAAGCCCGGCTTGAAATGGGAGTTGTCAAGGTCAACGCTTGAGAGCCTTTGCTGCAGGGTGATGCTGGAGAGCAGCTGCTTCAGGCTGGGGTTTTTGAAGTCCAAGTCAGCTAGCTTTTATTGCTCTTTGTCTTTCTGATGTCATCAAAGGCTTTAAGTGACGTGAAAAGGTGGGTATGAGATCCTGTACACACTAATAGTACACCATGAGTCACTATCTGAGATACAAAAGAAAGGTATAGCTGCTTGACCAGATGCTGGCCTGTCAATCGAGTGCCGTGGTGATTGGGTCCCTTGTTGACAGGATATGGTTGATGACTAGGTATAGTTAATAGTGCTTAGCTCTGACCCTTCTTCACAGTTCACAGGTGAAGACCAAATTCTAACAGATTTCCAATCTTTTATATCTGGAAGTGGCCTGATCTTGCAAGAATCTTCCTGGAAACTGTTTTCATTCCTCCCAGAGGTGACATGAGGTTTGTTGTCTGGTCAGAGAGGAACAGTTACTCTCTGGTCTAGAAGAGGCTGGCGTTCTAAGAAGAATGAATGAATGAGTGAGTTGATTCCCTCACAGTGAACTCCCATGGATGTTCTGAGTCATGCTAATTTGAGCTGGAATCCCGTGTACTGACCACTAACCTCCCTTAGGGCTCGGAAGCAGGCCACGTTAGCTGAGTCCCATGTATGTGCAACAGCTTGCTAGATGGGCATGAGCATTAAAGAAAAAAAATACAAAGTCTGAGGAGGTGAGTCCTGATCCCAGCACTTGGGGGTGAGAAAGTAGACAGGTAGATCTTTGGAATTCCCTGGCCAGCTGTTTTAACCGTCCTCTAGAGACCATGTCTCTAAACAACATAGAGAGCAATTGGGGAAGACACCTGACTAACTTCTAGCCTCCACATGTATATAGAGACCTGCATATACATGTGGACACACATGCTCTACATGTACACACACTGCACTACACACACACACACACACACACACACACACACACACACACACACACGAATATGTAAATACATAGAGAGTAGGCAGGGCCCATGGCTTCTTTCTCTTTCATCTAATGGAGGGCCTCAAAATAGATTTTCAGACTCGTGAATTTGTATCCATTGTGACCAGGGGTCTAGGACCTGTGGTTTATGTACAAACTACCCGAGTTATCTAACACTCAGGGGCAGAGCTATGTGCCTCTAAGCCTGTCTCAGGTCTACTTAAGCCGAAGAGTTGTCTGAATGTGGAACTGCCTGGAATCACTCCTCAGAAGATCGGGACGTGTCTGGGAGGGTTGAGATCTGGTTTGTCTTTGGCAGTGGCGGAGATTGCTGCTCCATGATCTTCTTCCAGCTGCCTGACAGCTCTGGGGAGGTCTTTCATGTAAGCTCACAAATTGAGAAGGGACCGAGCCTGCAGAAGAATTCTTTTCATGTTTGAGCCCTGGCCTAAGCCAAGTGCTTTGGAAATATTGAATCTGTTGTATTTTCTTTCTTGATTTAGATATAGGTTGGCTTGCTCAGTTCAGATTTTGACAATATGACTTATTTCAAAAGTAAATGGCTTACTTCTGGAAGCAAACAGTACCCCATCACTTTCCCCTTTAGTGCATTTGGAGTGTGACTTAGGAAGACAGTTTCAGACCAGGGAGAGAAAAAGGCAATCTTGCTGTTTCAAACATGACAAATGTTAAGATTGGGGAGGGCACAGGGACATAAGTAACTGTGTCCCTGTGGTCACTTCTTAAAGCCACTGCTGTCACAAAGTGCCAGGGCTGCAGAGACAGCTCAGTCCATGAAGTGCTAGCTTCGCAAGCGTGAGGCTCCGAGTTTGATCCCAGCACCTTTGTAAAAAGGCTGGATGTTGTAGCATGCACTTTCATTCCAGCACTGGGAAGGCGGAGACAGATGGGTCCGCAGGAATCACTAGCCACACAGCCTAGATAAATCAGTGATGTCTAGGGTTCCAGTGACAGACTCTGTCTCAAAGGAGGTGGGTGGCTATTGAGGAATAACACCAAGTCTGTCCTGTGACCCACACATGTGTTTTCACACATGTACATACACATGCAGCCATTAAGAAACAAACAAACAAACAAAAAAGCCCAGAGGTGGAGGGATTGTAATGTGACGTGTGCTCTGTGTATAATGTGACGTGTGTGTTCTGTGTTCTGCTCTTCTCTTCATGTGTGTCTTTATCTTGCATGCATTAGCAGCCTTGAGTGACAAGTTTTAGTCTTTTGGAAGATGATCAGTGCTCTCTCTTTTCTTGATGAAATAGTCATAACCATAAGATTCTTGGGATTTCTTGGTAGCTCCCCCCAAACCCCAGCAAGTGTTTAGAATTGGTTAGCTTTAAGAATTCTCCATTTTATAAAGGTCACTTGATTTTTATATTCAGGGGCATTTAGGTTTGGGGGCTGAAGGCACAGTGAAGCTAACAAGTACTGGCACCAGAATAAGGACACTAGGCTTGGACTTTGGTCTGTATTACAGATATGATCCCTAGTGCTCTGGCATTCACATCATTCTTCCTCTGCTGCTCACTCTCACTATCTTGTTCTGTCTTTCTGTCTCTCCCACCGTGTGTGTGTGTGTGTGTGTGTGTGTGTGTGTGGTGAACGCATTCATGCACGAGTCTGTGAATGCATTTATTTCTCCATGTGTCCTGTATGGGTATATATGGAAGCTCAAGGTTGATGTTTGGATGTTTTTCTCGGGCATTCTCCACTTTGTGTTTTGAGACAGGGTGTCTTATTAAACCTTGCTGTTTCAGCTAGGGTGCCCAGTGTGCCCCTGCAGTGGGCCTCTCTGCCCCCCC
>CABHPP010001512.1:0-22976 GCA_902168425.1 Peromyscus attwateri | reverse complement strand
AGTGTGTGTGTGTGTGTGTGTGTGTGTGTGTGTGTGTGTGTGTTTGTCCCCATCTATAAAATAGAGAGAAGCTGGGTGTGGTGGCACATACCTTTAATCCCAGTACCCAAGAGGCAGAGGCAGGCGGATCTCTGTCAGTTCTAGGCCAGCCTAGACTACATAGGGAGTTCCAGGACAGCCAGAGACAGACAACCCTGTCTCAATAAAATAAAATAAATTTGGGAGAATCATATTTTCTATGACTTCTAGATTCTCACAGTGTGGAGGGCTTTCAGTTTTTGAAGGTTTCGTTCTTTTTTTCTTCAGGGTCTTCCTCTGTAGCCCATTCTGACCTCAAGCCCAGTAGAATCATCCTGCCTCAGCTTTCCAAGTGGCACCCAGATGCTTTTGAAAGTTTCTGCAAATTAAGCAGTGCCAGCGAGGCCGTGATCATTGGCCCCACAATGTCATGTCTAAAGTTGACATGCCGTTGACCTTCTGAAGGCTTCCTCAAGAGGCTTTGTCTAGAAGAAGCTTTGGTGCAAATAAACCACCCATGACGTCACGGCCAGAGTTCCACCTATGACGTCATGGTCCGAGTTTCACCCATGACATCATGGCCAGAGTTTCTTAACATGCCAACTCAACTGTAATATGATTTTTTATATTTTACTTGTATGAAATATAAATGCATATGAAATATGATTTATATGAAAGCTTTCATATACTTTCAGATTGGTAAGTGACCACTGACATTAAGAACTAATTTTTTTTCCACTTGACACTGAAGTTATGAGTTTGTTCATATAGTTTCGGTGCTGTCTGGTTTTGCATGTCAACTTGACACAAGCTAGAGTCATTAGAGAGGAAGGAGCCTTGGTTGAGGAAGTACCTCTATGAGACCCAACTGTAGGGCATTTTCTCAATTAGTGACCAATGGGGTAGGGCCCAGCCCATGGTGGGTGGTGCCAGTCCTGGGCTGGTGGTCCTGGGTCCTATAAGAAGGTGGGCTGAGCAAGCCATGTGAAGTGAGCCAGTAAGCAGCATCCCCCCATGGTCTCTGCATCAGCTCCTGCCTTCAGGTTCCTGCCCTGCTTGAGTTCCTGTCCTGACTTCCTTCAATGATGAACATTAGTGCTGAAGTGTAAGCTCATTAAACCCCTTCCTCCCCAGCTTGCTTTTGGTTGTGGTGTTTTGTTGTAGCAACAGAAACTCTGAGACAGTTTCCAAGGCTGATTCTCAAAGCTCCATGTAATCTTCCCTAAAATATTTAAGAGGTGATTATTACTGGGTGATGAGGTCTGGATTATGTCCACCTAGCCCCATTCATATGTTGAAATTCTAACACTCAAGTATGATGGTATTTGAGATGGGAGCACTTCATGAAGTCAAGAGGTGGAACTCTTATGGTGGATTAGTGTTTTTTTATCAGAAAAGACCAGAGAGCTTGCTGTGTGTCACAGTGGGACACAGACAGATTGGGGCCACCTCTAGCCCAGATGAGTGCCACTCCAGAAACCATCCATGCTGGCCTCTGATCTCATACTTCCAGCCCCAGTGCTTCAGGAAAATAAATACCTGCTGCCTAAGCCACCAGTCCATGGCATTTTGTTCTGGCAGGCTGAACTGCCTGAGACTTGGGAGGATTCGCACTGAATTATGAATCCACTGTTCCTGGATCAAGGTTTAATCTCTGTTGTTTAATTCCTGATTTTCCCCCACTTACAGACATAATTCACACGTGTCAGACCCAGACCTTTTGCAGCCTTCTGGCCTGGAATCTTGTGGCTGATTTGTTGTCAAGGCTCAGATGGGTTGGGGAACTCCTGAGCTAGCAGTCTGGAATCGTAGGTGCAGGAAGGGAAGGGAAGTGTTCTGATGGGGACCTGTAGAAATGTAATTTCTGAGGTTGTTCATCCTGAACTTCCTGCTTTGTCCCAAGAGCAGCCAGGTTTCTGCTTAGCATCTTGAAGGTGTGGAGAAGCAAACAAAAATATTGTGGGAGCTTTATAAACTCTAAAGCCGACACTAACCCTAATGGAAGGAAGGCTGAACATGAACTGGGCAGCTAAGAAGTGTGGCGTTTAGGGCAACAGCTCATTTTGGCTGAGGAGACTTCAGAGAGCTTGAACTTGAGATGAGCATGCTGCTTTGTGAAGACAGGCACTCTGGCCCAGTGCAGCAAGCACTGGTCTCCTGTACCAAGTGGGTAGGGAGGAAGTTGTCCCCTTTGGTGGGAGCAGAGTGTGGAGGGAGGTGGAGAGGGGGGTCATATAGATCGTGTCAGATTAGGGGAGACTCCTAAGCTGTTGTTCTGTGCTTTGAGGTTTTGTTCTGTCCCCCCAAACCTCAGCAGCTTGGTGTGCTAGGAAGCTTGCTCTCCAGGAGGGGTTGGTTACACAAAGCAGCCTAAATCCGTAGCATGTGCCAACATCTGGAGTGCAAACATCCCTTCTGTGGCCAACTTCAGAGAAGCATGGGATTAGCTGGGCGCTCACAACATTCCTCCACATTTAACAGTTGGCTGTGAGAGCCCTGCAGGCCGAATCCATGTGATTCTAGAGGCTGGTTAGTTCCTGTGTGCTGAACAGTGACTGTGCCTGCCAGCCCAAAGTTTCAAGGAGACTTAGGTACCCTCTGTGAGACACCTCCTGCCATTGTTGACTGGTCTGTGAGGGCGTGTCCCCCAGGGATGCCGTAACAAGTACATATGATTTGACACAAAGAAATGAGTGACTCGGGGCCTGGAGAGATGGTTCAGAGGTTAAGAGCACCGACTGCTCTTCCAGAGGTCCTGAGTTCAATTCCCAGCAACCACATGGTGGCTCACAACTATCTGTAATGAGATCTGGCACCCTCTTCTGTGTACATAATAAATAAATGAATCTTTAAAAAAAAAGAAAAAAGAAATTAGTAACTCCTCAGATTCCCTCTCCTGCAGTTTGATGCGGTCATCTCAAGGACAGTTTTGTTACAGAGGCAAAAGGTTAATGGAGAATACTGAGTCCAGGCAGCAAGTTGAAATCACTTGATACCCAGGGTTAAGAAAGAGAAGCTGTGAAGAAGAAAAAGAAGAAGGAGAAGGAGGAGGAGGAGGAGGAGGAGGAGGAGGAGGAGGAGGAGGAGGAGGAGAAGGAGAAGAAGAAGAAGAAGAAGAAGAAGAAGAAGAAGAAGAAGAAGAAGAAGAAGAAGAAGAAGAAGAATGGACAGAAAGGAGCTGATGTGGAAAGAGACCTTAGAGCCTATAAAATGGCCTCTGGGGCTAGTGCTGCCCCTGAGGTAACTTGTAATCTAATGGCCTGACTGGACAAGTTTACCTGTTTCCTTGGAGTACCTTGGAGAACTTTCCATGGACATAGTCCTGCCTGTAACCTTAAGGGATTGGTCCCAAGATCCCGAGGGACTACCTCTTAGATCATACCCAGTCCTGCCTGGACCACCCTGTACTCATGGAATGATAATGAAGTTCAACATATAAATGAGACACATCAGGAGATTGGCAAGGTCATACAGAACAGTTATCAGTATACTGTGGTAAAAGTTATTCAGAACTTACCCACTGGGGATGTAGCTCAGTGGTAGAGCACTTGCTTAGCATGCTTGAGACTCAAAGTTTGATTAACATTACCCGGAAAAGAAAAGTCATGAATGGTTTATTTCTGGAATTTTCCTTTTACTATTTGTAGATCACAGTTGACAGTGGGGGAGAAACCTAGAATGATTCGGCTAGTTAAGGATGCTGTGGGCCAGATGTGGTAGTACACTCATGCAGCAGAGGCAGGTTGATCTCTATGAGTCTGAGGCTAGCCTGGTCTACATAGCAAGTTCCAAGCCATCTAGAACTACATAGTGAGACCCTGTCTTAAAAAAAAGAAAAAAGAAAAAAAAAAAGACACTGCAGCTCTGTGCCACAAGTTTCTAAGGACAGGGGAAGAACCATGTAACTCTGACTGAAATTCAGAAAAGCCTCCATCTTTATTTTGATGACCGCTCTCTCCTCTTTGTACTCCTCCCAAGTGGCTATGAGCATTTCCTTCCTGTTCATCCCAGCATAGCTGATTTGGAACCCACGATGTTGAGAGAATAACCAGTGGAGTGTGGTGGGGTGGTAAGTGTTTGACATTGACTGCTGGAGGGAACCGAGACAGTTGGAGCCGTTGCTGCAGGAAGGAGAGAGAGTTCTTTTTCGGCTGAGGGCATCTGGAGGGGCGGGTCTAACGATGCCCTGCCCAGACTGCATTGGTATGAAGTGGCATTTGAAAGAGGCTTCGGGCGAATGGGGGCCTTTTTCTCTGCCTGGTGTCCTCATTGCACGCATAATTGTGAATGATCAAATTGTTGGGAAGGGGAAAGTTGCCCTTGGCTGTTTGGGGCCCAGAGCTTAGTCATAGTCACAGTGGCATAACCTAGTGTAATTGGCAGGGATGGCAGAATGGCCTGGAGTGAAGGCACTTTTGCTTTAATAAGGGTTCATTGTGGACCGGGGTGATGGCACAGTTGGTAAAAGGCCGTACATACGTACGTACTGCAGAGCATAAGGGCCTGAGTTCAGATGGCTGACACATACATTAAAAACAAACGGACGAAACCACACCTTGGTGCAGCAGCACAGTCTGTCACCCCAGTACCGGAAGGAGTGGGGAAAAGAGATCTCTGGGCTCGCTGTTCAGCCAGCGTAATGAGTCAGTGAGCTCCAGGTTCAGTGAGAAGACCCCGTCTCAAAAAAATAAGGTGAGAAGTAACTGAAGAAGATGTCTGATATCAACCTCTGGTACACACACACACACACACACACACACACACACACACACACACACGGAAGAGGAAGTGTGGATTCACTTTCAAGGCTGTTTCTGATACATGACCTTACCCTTACTTTCTTTGGGAATGTGATTTCTGATTCTCCAGTGAGGAATTTGGCCACTGAGTTTTAACATTTTGAGAGATAGAGCACCCCTCGATACGCTAATGAAAGGTATGGGTTCCTCCCTCAGAGAACGGTGCATCTGCGTAGAGCTGACATCTCACATACCACCTGAAGAAGCTTACGAGTGAATTTGTTGATGTCTAAGCTCTCTTTGTTCCTCTACCATTGTAGTTTTCTGAGACAGGATCCTGGAAGTTACCTGGAAAGTCAGGGAGCCTCCCCCCGCCCCCCCCCCCCCCCGGCCCCCCTGGTTTTCTCCACAGGAGACAAGTGGGCTCTTCCAGCACTGTAGATGGGCAGCAAAAAGAGCAGGGCTTGCCTCTCTCCCTACATAATCCACAGAGAGTTAAAAGGTGAATTCTAAGTAGGGAGAAGCCAACAGCCCAGCACGGTAGTGCACACTGGTAATCCCAGCATTCAGAAGAAGGTGAATCTCTGTGAGTTCAAGGCCAGCTTGGGCCACATAGTGAAACTCGGTCTTCATGTGGTGATGGTAGTGGTGATGTGAGCTATGACCATAATAATGCTAAGGAGGGTGACAGGGTACAAGGAAGTTTGGGCCAGTTATGAAACAGGAGGAAGGCCCGAGTATCTGGAGCTGACTGAAGGGATGGAGAGGCTGGCAGAGATGGGGGTTGGGGTGCTGTGTTCACTGAAACACAATTGTCTCTGCTTGCATAACATCTAATAATAGTTATTCATTAAGCTGGGCATTCATTCACTGTATAAGCTTGATTTTTACCCACAATAGCAAGGTTCTGAGCTAGTTGAATAATAACGTGGTAAGCAAAGTTGATTGTATGCACGCAGCAACTGGAAAGCCTTCTAAAGGGAAAGGCTCGGAACGCCCACCAAGACCGGAGTCTCCTGGATGCAAAACCCACACTTGTGTTGTGTTTTGTTTTGGAAACTCTCCAGGGGATTCTGCTGTGAGGGCAGGATCTGTGTGGTGGTTAGTTTTCGTTGTCAACTCAACACAGCCTAGCATCACTTGGGAAAGGTTTCAGTGAGGGATTGTTTAAATCAGGTTGGTCCATGGGCATATCTGATGAGGGACTGACTTGAATGGCTTCACTGACCCGGGAAGATCCAAGCAGAAGGTGGGGAGCATCATTCCCTCCCAGGATCTGGGTCCTGAGCTGTCTAAGAGTGGAGAAAGCTAGCCGAGCACCAAGCGTAGATAGACTCATTTCTCTCTGCTGTTGGCTGTGGATGTGCTGTGGCCAGCTCTCTCAAGCTTCTCCTGCTGTGACTTCCCTGCATGGATGGACGGTAACCATAAGCTAAAATAAACCCTTTCTCACCCAAGTTGCCTTTCGTCAGGGTGTTTTATTACAGCTACAGAAAGAAATCTAGGACAGTCTGTTTTGGGGGAGCGTACGGAGCCATTAGAATAAGATAACTCCATCTTCTGGGAGCGTAACGATGCACATGGAGACGAGGCCATGCTTCATAAGAGACGCACAAGGGGGAGGAAGTGTGAATGCTTTGCATTGGTGAGATCAGGGAAGGCCCCGAGGCCAGTTTCATCATCTGGGAAGCTGGGTGTTACTAGAACCCAGCAGAGGTGAAGGGACCAAACAGCTTTCTGAACTGGGCCTGTACTGGTGTAGTAAAGTGCTCCCGAAAATGTGTACGCTCCTTTGAGTCACGTTGTAAAGAATAGTGGGAATTGATGAGATATAAAATGACTGGTAAGGGCTGGGGGAAATGGTTCAATTAGTATAGTGCTTGCCCTGGAAGCCAAAGGACCTGGTGTGTGGTGCCCTGAAGCCGTGTGAGAAAGCTGGTGTAATCCTAGCCTTGGGGAGGCAGAGACAGGTAGCTCTCTGGGGCTTGGTGAGGAGCCAGCCTAGCAGAATTGCTGAGCTCCAGGTAAAAGTGAGGCTGTCAGGTCAAAGTGAGACTGTCACTCAAAAGGAAGGTGGTCACACCTGAGGGGATGGCACAGGAGGTTGACTTCTGGTCTTCCATCCCACACATATACACATTTAAAAATGACAGCTATGATTTTTCATCCAGGAAGGCCTTTCTTTCAAGTCTCCCTATAAAGAACTATTCAAATATAAACACCAAGGTATTGAAAACACCTGGCTGCCAGCTTTATGAGGATTCTTAATTAATTAACCAAAGGGTCAAGATTTTCTAAACCTAAGCCCATCTGTGTAGCCTTGACCTGGAAACAGGTTGGTATTTTTAACCGGGTACATCCAAGCCGTCTTCAGTGTATGGATTTTCTTTTTCTTTGACTGGGCCAGCCCTAAAGGACCCACCACAGCAATGGGCAGGTTTTGTGCTGTTCCTCAAGAGAGGTAATACTACAGATAAGAGTCAAACGGAGTTGAAGCTTTATTATGTGGGTGGCACCTTGAAAGGAGACTGGATCCATACTTGCCAACAACATCTGGATTCCATTTGAGTTGGAAAGTATTTTGAAAGGAAATACCCAGATGTGTCACATGACTGACTCAGGGTAGTTAAGAGTGTCTGAATACTTTGGTTTATGTTGATGTTTGCAAGTGAGGCTCATTTGCACATCTCTTCCTGCGCTGTCCTGCAGGAAGACCTGGGAAAAGGACAGCCGTGTGGAACCAGCCTAGTCCACTGGGGCCCACCCAGTCATCTTCCATCTCTCCAGACTTTGCATTCAAATGCCTGGGAGATAGACTCAGATTCAAGTACTGCCGCTTGGCTTTGTTTAATTGACCCCTGCATTTAAACCCTAAACAAAGATGAGTCTGCTGTTTAGAGACTATTCCCCGGTGGATTGAAGGCTAATTCTTGAGTCCCAGGGAAAAGGCACAGTAGGCTTGTCTTGAGTGAGTTTTAGAACTAGCCCCCGGTGGTTGTGGGTGGGCGAGTTTGTGTGAAAGGCTCTCCTTGCCTGAGCCCGTGGAACGGTGGGTGTGTGGGTGGGAATGAAAGATGGAAAGTTAAACCCTGGGCTCAGTGGGAGCCTAGTCAAGAAGTTTCCTGTGGATCGGGCTCAGGCCCAGAGGCGGGGGAAGGCTTTGTGTTTCTGGCCTGAAATGAACTGGCAGGATGGAAGGGCAGGCTGGGGTAGGGTGACTTCCCTGGGGTCTCTCTGGTGTCCAAAGCTCTCCTCATCTAGACTGCTTTGTTTTACACAAAAGTCAGGAACGCTCTGCAAAGGGGTCTGAATGAAGCAGGAACAAAGCCGGGAATCTCTGGGTCCAGACCCTGGCTGGCTGGTCAAGTCATTTGTAACTTTTCCTTTGTGCTGTGTGTCTGGTTGTGGCTCTCCCCTGAAGGGTTCCAAGATGTGAGAAATCGGAGACCAGAGGTTTGCCCTAGTTTGGGGTCTGCATTTTCCACAGGTTTTATAGGGGCTTAGTTGCTAGTGCCCTTCAAGAGTACTTCAGAAAGGAATAGGCTTCCTCTGTGAGAACTTCCCTACACTCCAAGGAGAAGCAGTGTCGTGAATGAGATGCTCAAATTCACTATTCAGAACTGCAGCCTCTAAGCCAGCTGCCATAAATACTCTTGAACTGTAGTAGAGCCTGAAATGTCCATGTTGCGTCTCATGACCTTGGCAAAGCAGCCTGTGCCTTTTTATTTTCTTTTGGTGATGGAGATGAAGCCCAGGTTCTTACACACGCTAAGTTTCTTCACTCAGCTCCACGCCCAGCCCCCAAGACATAGTAGGAGAGGGCAGAGAGGTTGAGCCTTTGATTAGCAAGTCTGATACCAGGGACTTCATTCTTCCTACCAACCTCTCTAAGAGAACTAATTCTTCACGTGCATGTTGCTCTTTTGATGTTAACCTGCATCCCCTCTGTGTGTTCAGTAAACTCAGCACGAAGAAAGATGGACACTGTGTCTGCTGTGAAGAGTAGGAAATAGCATGCAGTCCAGTAGCCTAGAGCGCATGAGTGAAGATTTTTATTTCCGAGTACTTCTGCTGAAGAAGAAATGGCATTTTCATACCTGAACATACATTTTATCCAACCGAGTAAGCATTTCCCTTTTATCCTCAGTTTTACTTTCTGTGGTTTCAGTTATCCACCATCAACCATAGACTTTATTAAATGGAAACTTGCAGAAATAAACCATTTCTAAGTTTTAAGTCGTACAGTAGAGTCTTGCACATCCTGCTCCATCTTATCAAGGATGTGAATCATCCCTCAGTCCAGCAGATCCATGCTATCTCCAGTACCCACCCTGTTAGTGACTTAGCAGCCAATTCATTTGTTAGATCGACTGTCTCAGCGTCAGAGTGGCTGTGGTTAGGTAATCCTTATTCATAGTGGCTTCGGTGTGCAAGAATATTGATGTCAGTAATTCAGATATACCAAGCAAAACCCATGAAGTGTTTCCTTCCCTTCAGTGAGGTTGAACTTTTTTGACACTTCGCTGTGGTTTAGTACTGTCTATTTCAGATGTCTGCTGGGGCCCCAGATGCATCCCTGAGGATAAAGGGAACTGCTGAAGTCCCGTATGTATAACATACATTGTCAGTGTCTCCAGTTAGGCACAGTGATTAGGAGTACTTATAGAAAATGCCCCCAACGGTGTGATTCTGTCATTATCCAACCCCATACTCTGTTCCCTGCCCCCTACTTTCTAAATGTGAGAGGGTACGGAGGAGAAGGCCATTGGGTTGTGATGGAGGTGAGAGGCCTTGCTTGGCAGGGTCCTCTCTGCTGGCGGCACAACGCGGGGAACCAGAGATGCCTAGAACTGGTCCCTGGCAGCTGTGTTTCTGTCTCCCCAGTTCTCTCCTGTCAGCGAGGGACTAGAGTGAAAGATGTCACATAAACCTGGCTGGAATGCTGTGGGCTGTGTGCGTCTGTGTTTGCCCATTTGCATGCAGAGTAAGCAGATCCTAGAAGGCCAGCGTGTTTGCTTCGACACTGAGCATATATAGACTTTTGATATGGGCATTGTCCTAAGTCCCTAAACACTGCAGTACAACTGTGATTCACATAACACCCATGTTGTGTTGGGTTGGTTGTATGTGTAATCTGGAGATGATTTAAAGCATATGGGATAACGTGTGTGGCTTATGTGCAAACACTCTGCCCCCCCCCCCCCCCCCCCCCCCCCCCCCCCCCGCCCCCTTTAATGAGGTTAGAGCACCCACATGTTTCATTCCCCTCTGGTCCTGGGAAGCAGCTGTGTTTTTCCCATGTATCAGCATAGAGCCCTTCAAGGGACACAGTATGATCTGGGACTAGGGATGTGAGAAAGCATGCCAGTTGTAGAGTGGGGGAACCCTGAGCTCTTTAGTCATCTTGTGCATGGCTGAGATACGGTTCTCCAATCCAGGGAATGTCCTCGCAATGGCCTGCCTCCACTCTTTGTGTCTATTTGAAAAGCATGAGAATTGGGTGACCACTTTGATTTTGGCTTTCAAAACACAGATAAGCCAGAATGACTGTGTGGTCCACATGCTCTGTGGGAACGGAGTACCTTTGAGCAAGACAGTATCCATCACTGTGTGGTCACAGTGGGAAGGTGTCTTCTCCTGTATCCTGAACCCCAGGTTTGTCTATGGATGCTTCATTCACCCTGTTCATCATCATGGGCAGAGGATGGTCTCCATGGTGATTTGTATGCTAAGTGATAGTGTCACTTCTTGTGTGGGAGGGATAGCAGGGAGAAAGTATCCTTTCCCTGCTGGGCACACAGAGCAACTTGCAGCCAACTCAAACCCGTGGACTTTGTTGTTTTTATTTTGGGCGTATCCCTGAAAGAAGGTTTAGATTTTTGGCTTTAAACATAAAAGAACATTCATTATAGCAGTATCATTCTGTGTTCAAAAAGTATAAATAGTAGACTATTAATGTTGATACAACTTTCTCAATTTGGATAAAGAAAAGATGATTGAAACCAATCAGTGCCAGGTGTGTTGGCTCACACCTGGAATCCCAGCACTCTGGTGGAGGCTGAGGTCATTCTGGGCTCCAGAGTGAAACTCTAAAAGAAAAAGCAAGAGGAAAACAGAATTTCTCAACTAGGGAGTAAATTAAAAGCTAAATACCAAAAGAATAAGAGGCCATGAATTTGAGAAGTATAAGGGACAAGGGAAGAGTTGGAGGGGGCAGGGGGAATTATGTAAATATAGTGTGTGTGTGTATGGAAATACCCCCCTAAATTCATATATATGAAATACTCCCCAAACCATGTCAAATTAATTTTCTTAACTGTTTCAAACACTGGAAATAGATATGTAACTTAATATAACTGAGAGATGATGCTTAAAAGTATTTCATGGTTGGGCATGGTGATATATACCTTTAATACCAGAACTAGAGAGTCAGAGGCAGGTGGATCTCAGAGTTTGAGTCCAGCCTGATTAACATAGCAAACTCCAGGCCAACCAGGACTGGGTAGTAAGACCCTGCCTCCATAAATAAATAAGCAAAAATGAAAAGTATTTTTTTGTTTAAATAAGTAACCGGATGACATCTGCAGGCCTCATAATGCTGTTGCAGTCATTGGTTTTGGGGGTTCTTGCTCACCTCCGTTTCTTGAATTTGCCACTTGTGGGACTTGTCTTGCACACCTGGGTTAGCTTATTGAAGAGTTTGAGGTTCTCCTTTGTATGGCAGTGGTAATGGCATTGAGCAAGCAACACGAGCCAGTAGTATTTATTGTCCTAGCATCTTTAGCTCCCATGACCTGGAACACAGCTATGGAGCTGGGGCTACATGGGGAGGGTACAGTCCTGGAGAACCATGGCTGAAGGCTAGGAAGGAATGTTCTTGCTCAGGGTAGCCTTCTCAGGAAGGGAACCATGTCTATGATCTCAGAGAACCAAAGGTAATAATAGAAGGTGGTATTAAGACTACTTTGAATCATACATCGAGGAAGGAATTCCTATTCAGTATTTCTGGCTTTGCCAATTAGAAAGTCTCAGTGGGGTGTTAGTGATATACCCCGATACCTATCCATGATTATAACTATAGGCAGGGAGAATGCCCATTTTCTGAAATGCTTGAAACTAAAAGTATTTCCGATTTCAAAGATTTTCAGGTTTTGGAAGTTTAGGTAGATCAGGTGAACATGGCTGATTTGAAATTTGAAATGCTCTGATATCTCATACTCTATGCTTACATGTTTCATGGCCATTTCTCCAACTCCTGGTACTTACGCTTCTAATTGCTTCATTTCCACAACATGTAAGCAGTCTGTTGGTTAACCTGTCAATTGCATGGTTATTCTGGAGAGACCATAAAGGACGTGTACTCTGTTTTTTCCAGTCTGGCATGGTTGCTCTTTATGTCTGGCCCTGGTCACTTGAGATTTATTGTCCCCATCGCTCTGGACTCTTGATATCTCCGACATTGGAGTGTCTCTTTTTCCTCCTTGGTTTACTCACTGGGTTCCCTTGCCCGTATCTTGCTATAACTCCTTGAGGAAAGGTTCTGTGATAACCTTTTTGAGACCTTCCATGGCAAGAAATATTTTGATTCTACCTTCCCATTTGATTACTAATTTGACTGGATATAAAACTCTAGGTTTAAAAGGATCTTCCTGCCAAATGGAGTCTACTGCTTGGTGGCGAAGATGCTTTATTAAAGAAAGTCATAGCAGCGACTCTTGTTTTTTTCCAGCTCCTTCAGGTATGACTTTGATTTTCTCCTTCTAGGAGATTCTAGAATCCTCTCCATTTGTGTGTTACAAAATTTCTGGCTTTGTGAGCCTCGGTGTGAATTGCCTTTCAGTTATTTGTGTTGTGTGTCCGTTGATGGTGGATAGTTACCTTCTTTCCTTTGGAATATCTTTGTGTTGTTGTTTTGATATTTTTTGTCTATTTAATGCGTTCATTCTTTCTGAGATTTCTAGTAGATGCTAGATTGACCCTTTCAGTTTCCATCTCCTTTTCCATAGCACTGTCTGTATTACACACATGGTATTTTATTCCCTGGGGGCTATCCGTGGCCATGCTTAATTGCTTTTCATCATTATGAAGTTGTCCTTGATTGCTTTTACCAGGTTCCTCAGTCTCATTTGTTCCCTTCCTCCTTCTCCCTAACCCTGTGGTCCTTTACTTTCACCTGCTGAAAGGGGGCTGTTTCAAAGGATGAAGACCCCACTCTCCGTCCTTTTCATCACTCAGCATTCTGTCCAATTTAGTGATGACAAGGCCACTGATGAGACCTGGGAAATACTGGTTCCTTTTTGTTTGCTAATTAGGGATCCTGGCCATGGGGGATGGGGATGAAGGAACCTTTCCAAGGAGTGCCTAAACAAAGCACTTGAACAACCTCAGGAGCCATAGCAATAAGCCAAAGAGCAGTCATCAAAGGTACAGACACGAGAGAAGGTTTCCAGTGGCCTGCAAGAGGAGTGGTCCATATCCGCTCCGTGTGTCCCACCACTCTGTCTTCCTCCTGGAGAAGACCTTCTGAGCTGGAGGACCATCTAAGTCAGCACTGTCTGGTACAGCAACTTATTCATTGTCTGGAATGTCCAAGACAGAATCAGTAGCCAAGTGGCTGCTGAGCCCTTGAAGCACAGTGTACCTGGGGGTACCGCCTTTCATAATTCTCAAATCAGTTACATTTATAATGGCTGTGTGGGACAAATGGACATCCCATGGAGAAGTACAGAGAGAGAACCTTAGAAGCTCATGTGAAGACATAGGTTCCTAGACAGGATATAGAGTACATTATGTAGAATGGAAGGCAGGCTCTCTCCGTCTCTCCTTTCCTCACTTCTCCACCCTAGCAGGTAGCACTGGCTTCCTTCTAGAGGTCCTGATGTGTGGAGGATGCTCTTCCCTCAGAAGGAAATGATGCATTGGATATCCTGCTTTTCCCATGCTGCTCTGTCCTGCACCATTATTGAATATGAATAATCGCTCCACAGAGCTCCATTGGTTCTTTAGTTCGGATTCTAAGGTGGATACAGTTTTTTCCTTCTTTGAATCATTCCAATCTTGTTTCAAAAATAAGAACACAACCCCAAGGCTACACCTTATCACTTATAAATGGTTCCAAAACCTCTCTTACAAGTAAATAGAAATGTATTTCAGTGGGTCATGTCATATTTATTCCAGGGATGGGGTACACAGTAGCTTTCTTCAGAGACAGATGGGCAGATCTGCTTCACTCAGATTTTTATTTTCTCAAATGTAAATGAAAGCATGATGTACCTGCCTCTCATTCTTTCATAGACATTCCCTGAGAATAAATAAAATGATCTCTAAGGTTCATCCTTTATCCTCTGAACAGGTAGGACAAAGATCAGGAATCCTATTATTGCCACAGTAACACCGCAGTAGAAATCATTCCTCCTAATATTCTCTTTTTTTTTCTGGCTTCCAGCAGAGGCTCCCTACAGCCCTGTTCCGGGAATCTGACATCCTCCTCTGACCTCAGTGGGTACCAGGCATACACATGGTACACAGAAATACATGCGGCCAAAACACCAGTGTGCATAAAATGAAAGAAATCTTAAAAACAACACAACTCAAACCAGCAATGAGATATTACCTCCTACCTATTAACATGGGTACTCTTATAAAGGTGAAAAGAAGCCAGGCATGCTGGCATGTGCCTTTAGTCCCAGCACTCGGGAAGCAGAGGCAGGTGGATCTCTATGAATTTGAGGCCAGCCTGGTCTACACAGCAAGTTCCAGGGCAGCCAAGACTGGATAGTGAGACCCTGCCTCAAAAATAGATAGATAGATAGATAGATAGATAGATAGATAGATAGACAGATAGACAGATAGAAAAAGAAAAAAGGAAAGAAATGTTGACAGGGATGTGTAGAAATTGGTGTGTGTTTGTGGCAGAATACAATGGTGCAATATTTGTTGAAAGCAGTTGTGGTAAATCCTGAAAAAAGAATTAACATATGTATTAGCACATCCACTTCTGGGTATAATGAAAACAAAGTCTCATAGAGTTGGTTGCATATTCATGTCAGTCAATCAAGGCATGATTTGTACAACCTCAGTGTCCATCAATAAATGAGTGAATAAATAAGTGTGTGTGTGTGTGTGTGTGTGTGTGTGTGTGTGTGTACCCCATGTGTGTCTGTGAGTGCCTGTGGAAAAGTTATTAGTCTTGAAAAAAGGAACTTCTGATACATGCTGCATCATGGAAGACCTTAGATGACATGATAAGTGATATCTTCAAGAAACAAAATGAAAAATGAAAAAAATACACTGTGATTCCACTTCATCGAGATGCCTTTAATAGTCTGACTCACAGAGACAGAAAGTAGAAGGCGGTGGAGGGGAGCAGGCCACAGAGAGTTAGTGTTTAATAGATACAAAGTTACATATTACTAAAGATCCTGATTTTGCACAACAGTGTGACTATCTATAACCACTGGAATGTACACTTGTTTAGGTGGCGATGTTTATGTTGTGTTTATTTTAGCACAAGTTTTATCTCTTTTTTTAAACTTTGTTAGATTATGTTTCGATGTGTACAGATACTTTCTCTACATGTATGAATATGCACCATGAGTGTGCCTGGTACCTGCGGAAGTCAGAAAAAGGCTTCGGATCCCCTGGAATTGGAGTTAGAGATGGTTGAGTGACACTGCGTGGGTGCTGGGAATCCAACCTGGCTCTTCTGCAAGAGCAACGAGTGCTGATAACCACTAAGCCATCTCTCCAGCCCCCACTTACGAATTAAGTAATCAATTTAGTTTGTTTGTTTGTTTGTTTTCATGTGCATTGGTGTTTTGCCATGGGTGTCAGGTCCCCTGGAACTGGAATTACAGACAGTTGTAATCTTCCATGTGGGTACTGGGAATTGAACCTGGGTCCTCTAGAAGAGCAGTCAGTGCCCTTAACCACTGAGCCATCTCTCCAACCCCTCATTTTAGTTTTTGAGATAGTGTCTCTCTGTATTGTGCTTGGCTGACCTGGAGCTTACTATGTAGACCAGGCTGGCCTCGAACTCACAGATGAAAGGATTTAAAGGTGAGCACCATCATGTCCCAACCAGTTAAAAGTTTGAAAAGATGTCAAATAAAATTTAAATGGAGGCTAGCAGATACCAGTCACCCTTCTTTGTTCATGAAAACAGGTGCATGTAGGTTGCAGTTTGCTTTTTTAGATATTTGGAAAAGATTCATATCATATACAGTATTCAGCAACTTTTCTTCCCCCTCCCCCTCCTAATCCATTTAACAACGCATTATGGACACCTTTTCCAGGTCAGTGAATAAACAGCCCTGACTCACCACCCCATAAAAGATGACTGTTCTCCACGGGCACCAGGATATATTTCATTTCCTTTTTCTTGCCTTCAGGCTTTGTTTCTGCCTGTGCTACTCCTCCAAGCAGCCTAGCAGTAAACAGCTCTGTGCGTGTTTCCTCACAGAGATGCTCTGATTCCTGCTGAGGTCAAAGGATAATTGCTGGTCAGATTATTCCCCACGAAACTGAGAGCCGCTGGCATTCATGCTGGTGTTGTGTGAGAGGCCTGTGTGCTAACCTCTCCGCTGGGGCTGACACTGCCCACTGCCTTGGAAGCCACTTACTGTGGCTCTCAAACTTTGCGAAATGGAGTGCCCAGGCCTAGGACTTCCTCATTATCATCACCACTATTGTTTTATATAAGACGAAGAACCCCTCTTTTTCTTTTCTCATATGTAGCCCAGAATATCAGCATTACTTCTTAAAACACCTTTCCTCACCAAACAAAAAAAATGCTGTAATTATATGTATTTTTCCAGGTAGATTCTTTAGATTCATTTTCCTAATTCTGTTGGGTTAATTTGTTATCTGTGGAAATGCACAGAAAGTCTTGGAAAATTCCCCCACAGTTTCCTTGTCAATGGTTCTCGTCAGCCCTCAAGTACTTTGCTTTCCTATGAATTTCTTTTCAACTGTTTTACTCAGTGCTTTTCAAAGATCCAATTGGAGTTTGATTATTTCATTTAAAGTCTGTGTAATCTGAGGTGTGTTTTTAGATCACAGGTTGCTTTTTATAACTGCAGAAATACTTAAATGGAAACAAATAGATGAAGGTTTTCTCTAACATTTTGAACACATGCCAACAATTTATTATATAGACTTGAAACTCATTTATTTATTTAACCAAAAGCAGGGGGCTAGCAAGATGGCCCAGCTGGTAAAGATGCCTGCCGCTAAGCCTGACAACCTGAGTTCGATCCCCAGAACCCACAAGCTGAAAAGAATCCACTCCTGTAAGTTGTCCTCTGTCCTACACACACACACCACACCATGGCATTCTCCCTATGCACAAATAAATAAGTAAATATTATAAGAGAATATGATATATGTACATATTGCAGTATGCTTTTTTTCTAGTTTGGGAAAAAAATTAGACAAATTATCAATAATTCTAATTCAGTTAAGCAGGTTTAAAACAGATAGGGAAGGGTTCAAAGTACGCTTGAAATAGTCACCATCTGTAGAGTCAGAAGAGTGGTTACTTGTGAAAAGGGCCATGAAAGGGACTTCTGGAAGTTTCTGTGTTGCATTCCATGATCATGCTAATTTTGATGTAACAGGAATCTTAAAAGTTCTTAATAATAAAATCAAACCTGAGGCCAGTTATTGGGGTGAACACTGGAAGATCAGAGAGACAGAACAGGCCACAGCCACCTCACCTCGCCAGATCCTCAGCTGGTCTTGTTTCCTCAGATTGGAAACCTCTGTGTCCTCATATCCGAATGGCTCTCAGCTGAACTGCTGCTCGAAAGCCTGAATGCTTAACCAGCCAAATGATTAACCAGTCAAATGCTTTCTAGTTTCTGGTCCTCACGCCTTATATACCTTTCGGCTTTCTACCACCACTCCCTGGGATTAAAGGCTTGCTTTCTGGGATTAAAGGCGAGTGTCACCATGCCTGGCCATTTCCAATGTGGCCTTGAACTCACATATATCCAGAGGGATTTCTGTCTCTGGAATGCTAGGATTAAAGGCGTGTGCTACCACTGCCTATCCTCATGTTTAATATTGTGGCTGTCCTGTTCTCTGACCCCAGATAAGTTTATTAGCATACACAATATTTTGGGGAACACAATACCACCACAAATTTTATGTGGTTGGCATTTGCATTTACAATGCTTAGGCCCATTTCTTCATAACCTACCAGACTCAAATACTATGTCTTATCTTTAAAAAGGGCTTCTGAAAATGAGACCTCAGCTTGAGTATGGTTGGTTCAGTCTTTAATCCATCCCCAACACACACACAATCATACACACATACACGCATATTCATTCACACCTGGGCCAGGGGTGGGAGGCAAGATCCTGGGTAGTATCCTTTTGGGGCAGCATTTTCTTTAATTTTTTTTCCTTTTATTGAAAATAGCTCGTTCCCCCTCACTGATTACAGTTTCCTCTCCCCCTGCTCCTCCCATTTCCTCCCATCTCCCCTCCCCTCCCATCCAGATCCACCCCCTTTCCATCTCATTAAAAACAAACAGGCTTCTAAAGGATAATAATGAAATAAAATAAAAACTAATGCATCGGAATAGGACAAAACAAATGGAAAAGAGCCCAAGAAAAGGCACAAGACACAGATATAGATACAGAGATCCACTCATTGGCACAGTCAGGAATCCCATAAAAACATTTAGTGGAAGGCATGCTATATAGGCAGAGGACCTGTAGGGTATATATATAGTGCTGTGGGGTGTCTTTTTGTGCGCTGTGAATATGTGTTGCTCTGACTGGTTGGTAAATAAAGCTGCACTGGCCTACGGCAGGGCAGGATGGAGCCAGGTGGGGGAAATCCAAGAGAGATAGGGAGAGGAGAAAAGAGAGGAAGGAGACACCAGCCGCCGCCAGGAGAAACAAGATATGAAAGTACTGGTAAGCCACGGCCATGTGGCGACATACAGATTAATAGAAATGGGTCAAGTTATAAGAGCTAGCTAGCAAGAAGCCTGCCATCGGCCATGCAATTAGTAATAATATGAAGCCTCTGATTATTTTATAAGCAGCTGAGGGACCACATGGCCGGATGGTACTGGAGAAACCTTCCAGCTACGATATAGAAAAAAAAAAATATAAACAAAAAAAAAAAAGATAAGATAAAATTAAGTGGGGCGGGGAAGCCCTGATATGACAAGGAACCTCCAAAGATGCCATTAAATTCATTTTCTGTTGCTGCTTAACTGCTAAGCCTGCAGCCTGCCCTTAAGAGTAGTTTATTTCTTCAGTGAGACTTCCTTGGAAAAAACTCAATTTTTTTTGCAAATGGTTATCAATTGGCGATTACTTCTGGGTTAGGTGATGGGGGCATACATCTATGCATCCTTTCATGTCTAGGATTCCATCCGGCTCAGACCTGTCCAGGCCCGGTGCATGCTGTCTCAGTCTCTGTGAGTTTATGTGTGCATCAGTCCTGCTCTATGTAGAGGGCCTTGTTTCCTTGGTGTCCTCCATCCCCATTGGCTGTTAAACTCTTTCCGCATCCCCCTCTTCTACAGGGTTTCCTGAGCCCTGAGGGGAGGGATTTGATGGAAACATCCCACTAGGGCTGAGTGTTCCAAGGTCTGTCATTCTCTGTATAATGTCTGACTGTGGGTCTCTGTATTTTTTTCCCATCTTCTGCAGGAGGATTTTCTCTGATGATGGTTAAGCAAGGCACTGATCTATGAGAATAGCAGAATGTCATTAGGAGTCACTTTTTTGCTGTTTTTTTAGGGGTGTGTGTGTGTGTGTGTGTGTGTGTGTGTGTGTGTGTGTGTGTGTTGTTGTTGTTGTTTTTTGCCAGTGTTTGTTTTTTCCCTAGGTCCCCGGGCTGTCTAGTCTGAGGTTCTTGGTCACCTAAGCAGTGTCAGGTATGGGTCCCATCTCAGAGTGGGCTTTCAGTCTAATCAGATAGTAGTTGGTGACTCCCTCAAGCTTTGTGCCACCATTGCCCTCGCATATCTTGCAGGCAGGACACCATGGTAAATCAGCAGGTTTGTGGCTGGGTCAATATTTATGTTTTTCCTCTGGTAGCATGCAGAGTACTTTCCTGTATCAAAGACACTAGAATGTAGGAGTAAAGGCTCCATGTAGGCACCATCTGGACTTCTCCATGTTCAGTGAGCTGTGTAGATGTTGTCTTCAGCAATGGGGCCGTGTCATCGGTTTGTGGAGAGTAACCTATAGTCTTGACAACAGTCTAGGTTGTTTGGGGATTCTCATAGGAACCCTTTGGCCAATGACTCAGTGGGTTAGATGTAACCCATTCCTGGTACTAGAAGCTTCGTTTGATGATGAGACATCTAGCCGGGGCTCTGGCTTCCCTGTTATTTTGCCATTTCATTTAGATTGCCCTCATATTTATATATATATTTGGAAGCTTCTATGGTATTAAGTTTTGATACTATGCCCCTCAAATGGCCCTTAAGTTTAGCTATCTCTCCCTATATTCCCTCTCCTAAACACTCTCCATGTGATCCTCCTGTTCCAGTCCCCACCCCCATCCATCCATAACTATCTGTTCTGTTTCCCTTTTCTAGGGAGAGCTACCTTTGTCATTCTATTGATTGTAGCTTGGTTATTGTTGACTTAACAGCTAATATTCACATACAAGCAAATGCATATCATATTTGTCTTTCTGGGTCAGGGTTAGCTCACTCAGGATGATTTTTTTTTCTACTTACATTCATTTACCTTAGAGTTTCATAATATCATTTTTTTTAACAGCTGAGTAATATTCCATGGTGTAAATGTACTACATTTTCTCTTCCACTTTTTCTTGCCTATTAGGAATAGAGCAGCAATGAACATAGTTGGGCAAGTGTCTCTGTGGTAGGATGGAGAGTCCTTTGGGTACATCGGGGCGGTGTTTTCATACACATGCTTCTAACTTTGGTCGCCATATTTTTATTCCTAATGATGAAAATGAACACTTTAAAGTACATTCACACACCTCATGAGGCTTTATGTTTCTGGAATTGACCTCTGTGTGTTCTTTGGAGCATTCTCTCTTCTTCACTGTTGGTGATTCATACTATCACACATTTTTCCACCATTTTTCTTTCTATTATAATTTTCCCCGTGGGGTGAATTTTCCTGTTTCTTATGGGCGTTTTATCTTATGGGAATTTTAATTTTTGTCTGACCAAACCTGTAGTCTTTTGCTTTTTTAACTGGACTGTCAGTGAGGAAATTCTAATTTTTCCCAAGTTATAAAAATATTACCATTTTTTTTTTATTTTAGTACTTGCGGATTTTTCTTTTCCCATTAAATCCCTAGTTACGGTTTTTCACCTATGAGGTGGGAACACATCACACTTCCTTGGTTCTCTAGCCAGTAAGTCATTACTGAGATATTTGTTGAATGAACAGTTCTACTTTGTGTTTGCGTTGCTAGCCTTATCATTTCCTGTCCGGCGTAGTCGTGAGTTTTGACAAACCCGTTCAGTCATGCAGTACCTGACAGTTAGAATACAGAGCCATCTCCTCACTCCACTGCTGTCCCCACATCCCTTCATCACCAACCACCTGCCAGCAGCCATAGCCCTTGGCAACCATGAATCTGTCTCTTCCAGGATGTTATAACCACAGGACAGTGCAGTTGGTGTGCATCCTCTTTGAGTCTGGCTTCATCACCTGACCTACCATTTCTTTACATTGTGTACAGCCACAATTGTCTCTCTCATCACTGAGTACAGTTGTAGGGAATGTACCACAGCCTGTTTGTTCTGGAGTTGAAGGAATTTTTTATTGTTTCCGATCCTGGGCCAATACAAATAAAACTTCTACAGTCCAGAAAGCAGAGATTTTTTTTTTTAAAGATAAGTATAAATTGAGATGGCCAAAAGAAAAAAAAAGTGAGATTTAAATATTAGAACATTATCAATATTACTCCATTTTTTTTTCTATTATGTGGCAGAGAATTAAGAGACGAAAAGTGGTTCTAAACCTAGACTACTAACTTTACTCCTTCAGAGAGCCAAAGAGCTACCAAAATGCCATTTACCTTGTTTGTCAAGGGGTTGAATTGTTCCTCTCCCTCACTACCGTGGGGTACAGACAAGACAAGATGTTGCCACCAATAGTTTTCACTTCCTCTGGAGAAATTCACCAGGGAAGGAAGGTCTTAACAGTTTTGGTAAACAGAAATCAATGTACACAAATCCTCCTCTGGTGACTCCCAGGGAAGCCCCATGTCCAAAAAGCCCTTGAGCAAATAGACTTCACCAATACGAGCCACTGGTTGAAGGCATCCCTTTCTTGGAGCCCATGAAGGACCTGGCCAGGCTACATCACACAGCAGGTTGTGTTGATATGGTGACTTGAAAACAACGCCTCCCATAGGGTCATGTATTTGAATGTTTGGTTCCCAGTTTGTGAAGGATTAGGAAGTGTAGCCTTGTTGGAAGAGGTGTGTGTCACTCGGAGTGGGCTTTGAGGTTTCAAAAGCCCAAACTAGGCGCTTGCTCTCTCTGTCTCTCTGTGTCTCTCATCTCCTGTTCGTGGATCAGATGTAGGTTCTCAGCTACTGCTCCAGTGCTATGCCTGCCGGCTACCATGCTCCCCACCATGGTGGTCGTGAACTCACCCTCTGAAATTGTAAGCAGTCCCCCCCCATTAAACACTTTTCTTGGTCATTGTGTCTGTTCACAGCAATAGTAACTAAGACAGATGGCTCAGCTGTAAGTTGGATGGCTTAGCACTGTCATCCGGAACATGCTGTGGCTGAATTAGGCTTTTGTAAATTTAATTTATGGTTAGGATTAGGTCAGTGGGAGGAAAGTAGCAAAAGCCATTTGAACAAGGGAATTTCAAAAAGGGACTTGACAGGAAGGACCTTCAGAAGTTCTTTATCATAGGCAGGGAAGTATTGGGAGATTTGGAAGCTGAGAAATAAGACTGAGTATGGTATGAGCGGAGAGCTACTGGGATGGCAGGAGTCTGCAGAAGGGTGTGTTTTGGAGCTGGGGGATAAGACTTCTTATGAAGTGAGGGGAGAGTTACTACACTGGCATGGGCTGGGAGGATAGTATTGCAATGCCTCCCATGGCTAATTCTTTCTTGGTGAGTGCTTTGGAACTACTTTTTCAGCTCCACACAGCCCATGATGTGACTCTTAAATGCATGTGAGGAGCGTGGAGGGAGGATGCTCAAGACCACAGGGACACATGTTGTCCTGTGTTCAGTC